>JAZHEH010001193.1:0-82470 GCA_036589455.1 Ateles fusciceps | reverse complement strand
ACCTCCTGAGTGGCTGGGATTACAGGTGTGCACCACCACGCCTGGCTAATTTTGTATATTTTTGGTAGAGACAGGGTTTCACCATATTGGCCAAGCTTGTCTCAAACTCCTGACCTCAAGTGATCCACCTGCCTCGGCCTCCCAAAGTGCTGGGATTATAGGCGTGAGCCACTGCTTCTGGCCTGTGTCTTAGTTTCTAACAACAAAGTTATTTTTATTTTTATTTTTTTAATTAGATGGGGTTTCACCATGTTGGTCAGGGTGGTCTTGAACTCCCGACCTCAGGTGATTCGCCCGCCTTGGCCTCCAAAGTGCTTGGATTACAGGCGTGAGCCACCGCGTCCAGCCAAGAACAAAGTTTAAAAAAATTTTTTTTAATTCATAATTTCTTTTTTTTGAGACAGAATCTTGCTCTGTCACCCAGACTGTAGTGCAGTGGTGTGATCACAGCTCATTGCAGCCTCACCCTCATAGGCTCAAGCGATCCTCCCACCTCAGCCTCCCAAGTAGCTATACCATAGGCATGCAATACCATGCATGGCTAATTTTTATAGAGATGGGGTCTCACTGTGTTGCTCAGGCTGGTCTTGAACTCCTGGGCTCAAATGATCCCCTGCCTTGGTCCTGCAAAGTGCTGGGATTACAGGAATGAGCCCCTGGGCCTAGCCAATAAAAAAGTGAAATATAAAAAGTGCTTATAGGCTGGGCACAATACCTCATGTCTGTAACCCCAGCACTTTGGGAGGCCAAGGAAGGTGGATCACTTGAGGTCAGGAGTTTGAGACCAGCCTGGCCAACATGGTGAAATCTTGTCTCTACTAAAAATATAAAAAAATTAACTGGATATGATGGTGCATGCCTATAATCCCAGCTACTTGGGAGGTTGAGGCATGAGAATCACTTGAACATGGGAGGTGGAGGTTGCAGGGAGCTGAGATCATGTCAGTGTACTCCAGCCTGGGCAACAGAGAGAGACTCTGTCTCTAAAAAAAAAAAGTGCTTATTGATTAAGGATATAAAGAAAAATATTTTTGTGCAGCTGTACAACATGTATGTGTTTTAAGCTAAGTGTTATTACAAAAGAATGTAAAAGCTAAAAGTATTTAAAAGTTTATAAAATAAAAACGTTACAGGCTGGATGCGGTGGCTCACATGTAATCCCAGCACTTTGGAAGGCCGAGGCAGGCCATCACTTGAGGTCAGGAGTTTGAGAGCAGCCTGGGCAACAAAACCCTGTCTCTACTAAAAACACAAAAATTAGCTGGTGTGGTGGTGTGGGCCTGTAGTCCCAGCTACTCCGGAGGCTGAGGCAAATTACTTGAACCCAGGAGGTGGGGGTTGCAGTCAGCTGAGATTGCACCCACTGCACTCCAGTCTGGGTGTCAGCGTGAGACTTTGTCTCAACAACAGCAAAAACATTACGGTAAGCTAAGATTAATTTATTGAAGAAAAAAATTTAAATTTTTTTTCATAAAATCCAGATCTGCACAAGGAAGAAAATAATTTAGGGGAGAATGATAGTCAGAGGAGAAAAAAAAACAAAGGAGAGGCCGGATGCGGTGGCTCACGCCTGTAATCCCAGCACTTTGGGAGGCCGAGGCGGGCGGATCATGAGGTCAGGAGTTTGAGGTCAGCCTGGACAACATGGTGAATCCCCATCTCTACTAAAAATACAAAAAATAGCTGGGCATGGTGGTGGGCGCCTGTAATCTCAGCTACTCGGGAGGCTGAAGCAGGAGAATTGTTTGAACCCAGGAGGCGGAGGTTGCAGTGAGCCGAGATCGCACCATTGCACTTAGCCTGTCTCAAAAAACAAAAACAAAAACTCACAAAGAATAAGAAACAGAAACAAAAGAAAACGTTAAAAAAAAGAAAACAAAAATTTAGTGTAGCCTAAGCATACACTGTTTTTAAAGTTTATGCAGCGTAATGTCCTGTGTCTTCATACTCACTCACCACTCACTCACCCAGAGCAACTGCCAGCCCTGTAAGCTCCATTCACTGCAGGCGTCCTACAGAGGTGGATCATTTTTAGTCTTTTATGCTGTATTTGTAGTGTCCTTTTTCTATGTTAGCTATGTTTAGATACACAAATATCTAACCTTGTGTTACAGTTGCCTGCATTATTCAGTACAGTAATGTGCTGTAGAGATTTGTAGCCCAAGAGCAATGGGCTATACCATGTAGCCTGGGTGTGTAGTGGGCTGTACCATCCAGGTTTCCGAAAGTGCACTGTATGATGTTTGCACAAGGAAACTGCCTAAAAATGCATTTCTCAGAATGCATCCCCATCGTTAAGCAACATGTGACTTCATGTACACAAACAGATATACACACGTACACATATGCATATCCTTTAAACAACTCAAGTGTTATGAGGGATAAAACAAGTGTCGGGGATAGGGACATCTAAATCCAGGTGGCTGTGTTTAAAAACCTGTATGACGGCTCATGCTTCTAATCCCAGCACTTTGGGGAGCCGCAGTGGGTGGATTCAACACCAGCCTAGGCAACATGATGAAACCCCATGTCTACAAAAAATACAAAAATTAGCTGGGTGTGGTGGTGTATGCCTCTAGTGCCAGCTACTTGGGAGGCTGAGGTGGGAGAGACACCTGAGCCCAGGGAGGTTGAGGGCACAGTGAGCTATGATCGTACCACTGCATGCCAGCCTGGACAACAGAGTAAGATCCTGTCTCAAAAAAAAAAAAAAAAAAAGAAAGAAAGAAAGAAAGAAAAAAGGAAAACATACACATTAAGTCTTCAGTTACCTAGTTAATAAAATTCCACAGCTAAGGAAACTACCTCAACCTCGATCTGTAAAGCTGAGCCTGCCTTGCAGGGTCCTATGAGGGTTGTGTGTGTTCGTATTTGTCAAGCATTTGGAATAATGCCTGGCACATAGTAAGCACAGGGTGAGTGTCAACTGAAGAAGTAAATGAGGCTCCAGCTTGATCCTTATAAGCTGGGTGAGCAGGGCGGCCCCCTGTCTCATTCCCTAAAGCCTCAGATGAGGAAATGGCTGCTGGAGGGGGATTTCATACCTTTCAGAAGGACCCATTGTTCCAGTTAGGCTCATGGAGATAGGACTCAGTCAGTAAATGCTTCTTGAATGACTAGGTGGTTGGACCAGATCAGTGTTTCCTGTGGGAGGAATGTGAGATGATTTTGGGTGGTATGCAGATGTTTTACATGTTAATAGGTATTTATTACAGCCTTGTGATAGCAGAAAATATTGGGCAGCACATTTGACTAGATGTTTAAAAAAAAGTGATTTAAAGACACACTAACTTGAACAGGTGGCATGTGAATGTCATGGAAACTGAAAGCATTGTGGATTGAAAGAAGATGGGGAAAATCTCCAGTCTTTCCAAATCGGAGATGTTTGAGTCTTTGAATCTGGCTTTTAACTATGAAATCAGGATATACAAATAGAATTGATACACTCTGGGTTTTGTGAGCAGAGACGTGTAATGGAAATTGACAGGCAGAACTGGTTGCGCCGCATCATGGAGGGTGCAGGATAATAATGCCATTAACACTTTGGTGTCTGTTCTGGGCAGCCTTGTGTGTACATATATCATCTGTAAATTGGGAACATCCTATACATACAATTTTGTAATCAGATTCGTTCACCTGATACTGTAACTCTGTGTTCAGTGTTCCTGCGGAGAAGTCTTTGTGCTTATTGCTGATTTTCTTAGGATAAAGTCTTAGATGGGCTCATTTGGTCATTGTGTATACATGTGTTTCAGGCTTTTTATACCTGTCATCATAGTGCCTTGCAGTATGACTGTGCCAGTGTAAGGTTCGGGCAGCTCAAGCACACTCTTCCTCATCTTGGCCAATGCCAAGTTAGATTAAACAATACTTTTGTTGCCGCTTTGATAGGAGAAAAATGCTTTCTGTTTGTACTTTCATTTTGTGTTTTTTACATTATTGATAAGGCTGAGTTTTGGGTGTGTTCATTGATCAGTTGTGTTTCTTTTGTGAACTGCCCCCAAATTTGCCTTATGTCCATTTTTTTCCTCTGGGATTTTAAGTTTTTTTAGTTATTTGTTTATAAGAGTTCTTTGTATTGTAAAGATATTAGTATTTTATGACATGTTAGTTATTTCTCCTAGTTTATTTTAGAGACAGTCTCACTCTGCTACCCAGACTGGGGTGCAGTGGTGCAATCCTAGCTCATTATAATCTTGAGCTCCTGGGCTCAAACAATCCTCCCCGCCTCAGCCTGCCAAGTAGGTACAACTATAGGCATGTACCACCATGACTGGCTACTTTTTATTTCTTTCTTTATTGTTATTAATTTTTTTTTTGTAGAGATAATGTCTCACTTTGTTGCCCTAGTTGGTCTCAAACTCCTGGGCTCAAGCAGTCCTCCTGCCTCAGCCTCCCAAAGTGCTGGGATTACAGACATGAGCCACCATGCCTAGCTTATTTTTCCTAGTTTAATACTTGCTTTTCATGTTTGCTTGTGATATTCACACTTACTGTATTTCTTGTAAAGGCAGTACATATCTGATTCATTCTGTGACACATATGTTCTTCCACTTAATTTTTTTAAGGCTAATCAACCATTTAACTTCTTTTAAACTTTATTTTTATTTATTTGTTTATTTAATTTATTTTGAGATGGAATCTTGCTCTTTTCCCCCAGGCTGGAGTGCAGTGGCACAATCTCGGCTCACCGCAATCTCCGCTTCCTGGGTTCAAGTGATTCTTCTGCCTCAGGCTCCTGAGTAGCTGGGATTACAGGCACCTGCCACCATGCCCAGCTAATTTTTGTAGTTTTAGTAGAAACAGGGTTTCACCATGTTGGCCGGGCTGGTCTTGAACTCCTGACATTGTGATTTGCCCACTTCAGCCTCCCAAAGTGCTGGGATTATAGGCGTGAGCCACTGCACCTAGCCTAAACTTTACTTTTAGTTTAAAATTTTTTGTTTGTTTCGCTCTGTTGCCCAGGCTGGACTTACATTCCTGGGCTCAAGAAATCTTCCTGCCTCAGCCTATAGAGTAGCTGAGATTACAGGCACGTGCCACCATGCCTGGCTCATTTAATTTCTTTGAAATCAGATGTGATTGATTCTCTGTGTGCCCCACAGTCGCTGTCAGTTGTCATTACCTGTGCATGTGTACATGGTTGTTATTCCTGGTGGCATGACTGAGCAGCTGTGTCCACAGCCCCTGGATGCTTTAGTCCTTATGCCACTTAAGGACAATTTGAAGAAGGAGCACAAATCCTGATTGCTGTTCAAAAACCATCTAGTCAGTTGGGCACCGGTGGCTCACGCCTGTAATCCCAGCACTTTGGGAGGCAGAGGCAGGTGGATCACAAGGTCAGGAGTTCAAGACCAGCCTGGTCAAGATGGCAAAACCTTGCCTCTGTTAAAAAAATACCAAAAAAAAAAAAAAAAAAAAAAAATTAGCCGGGCATGGTGAGGGGTGTCTATAATCCCAGCTTGAGAGGCTAAGGCAGGAAAATCACTTGACCCGGGAGACAGAGGTAGCAGTGAGCTGAGATTGCGCCACTGCACTCCAGCCTGGGAGACAGAGCAAGAATCCGTCTCAAAAACAAAAACAAAAACAAAAAAACCATCTATTTGTAACTTCTGATGAGATGAAGGAAGAGCCAACATGAAAACTTCTGAGCCAGGGCTCAGAAGACAATCTCAGAGCAAATGGTAAAGATCTCTTAAGAAATGCCACATCACCAAAGCCCATGAAGACAATAGTCCGTATTGTGTGGAAACTCAGACATCCTGAAACTGAAGACAGCCAGCCTTTCCCATGGATCTTTTCCTTTTTATGTGTGTGCAAGAGGGAGAGATGATACCAGTCTGTTTAAATATGTCCAGAATAACTTTTCCAGTAAACTAATAGTTACAATTATTTGGCAGTGTTTTCTCTTTCTCTGGTGGTACATCTTACAATTGATGCCATCTTATTTGATGAAATGCGTCAAATGGTTAGTGTAGAAAATTTAGAAAATATAAATTAAACCCAGAAATCTGAGGGATAATTATTTTCAGTATTTGGATATCAATCCACCAGTAATATGGATACATATGGTACATATATTTTTGGCCTTACCTCTTTCTCTTAACAGTGTATCTGGAATGTTTTGCTGTATCTCATTTTCTAGTTTACATTTGAAATGATGGGTTAGTATTTCAGTGAATGGATACAGTATAATTGGTCCAGTTACTCTCCAGCTGAGGTCCTGTAAATCCTGAGACTTGCTGCTTGTCTCCCCTTCAGAACTCCCATCAGCAGTGCCGATAGCACTTTCCTCCCCACTGCCCAACACTGGCTGGCAAATCTTTTCATCTTGGCCACTCCAATAGGCTGGACAGTGAGGTCCTTTTTCCTAGGGTGCATGGAAACCTGTTGCAGTGACCTGGGTTTGAGGAGTGGGAGGAGGAAAGTGTGTGTGGCACTAGGAGGTGGGAGCTGGTGGGAGTTGCTGGCTGGTGTGTTTGCATTGTGGACCTGTGCATCTCACCACTCTGCCACTGTGCACCGCTGACCATGGACAGGTGCTCCTGAGGTCAGTCCCAGATGCCTGCCAGGCCCTGTGTCCTGAGCCTGCTTCTCCCCTCCAGCCTCCTCTCCAGTATCCTACTGTCCTCCGGCCTCCATGCCTCTGGTCTGTACTGGAGGTTCTAGTGTGTTCTCTGATCCTTTCTCCCCTGCTGTTCCTCCTGTCTGGAATGCCTCTGGGACACCTGACTCTCCCATTCTCCAGGACTCGCCACGGCCATCCCCTTCTGAGAGAGGCCTTCCCCTGTCACCATCCTCTCCACGAGTCACAGCCTTCATTCCTCATCATCTTGTCACATCTGCCTCTCTCCTTCCTCTCCTTGTTTACCACTGTACCCCCCAGTGCCTAGCACTGGGCAGACACCCACATGTTCCTTGACTAAGCTAGTCGTATTGAATAGTGTGAAGAATCCGGATGTGGGAGGTTAGAACCTGCTCTTTATTATCCAAGAGAGTAGTTTTGTAAGTCCAACAAGTTATGGCTTCCAGAGGGAGGCAAATTGCTCCGCTTTCAACAGAGCTGCTTAACAGTGGGGGAGTGCCTTCCTCAGGGGAGTAGTCACGTAGTAATATTGCTGCAATTGTTCTTGCACTGGATGCTCGGGTTGGCTAGATTGGGCTTCTTCCATCACTTAGAACTGTGGGTGTGTTCTCATCCGTGGGTTTTAACTGCAGATAAGGTTTTTACCACTAGATGGCACTAGAGGATTCATTTGAAATCTGTTTAAGGCCAGGCGAGGTGACTCATGCCTGTAATCCCAGCACTTTGGGAGGCCGAGGAAGGTGGCTCACCTGAGATTGGTAGCTTGAGACCAACCTGGCCAACATATTGAAACTCCCGTTTCTATTAAAAATGCAAAATTAGCTAGATCTGGTGGCGCTTGCCTGTCATCTCAGCTACTTGGGAGGCTGAGGCAGGAGAATCACTTGAAACTGGGAGGTGGAGGTTGCAGTGAGCCAAGATTGCGCCATTGCACTCCAGCCTGGGCAACAAGAGCAAAACTCTGTCTCAAAAAAGAAAGCAAGAAGGAGAAAGCAAGCAAGCAAGCAAGAAAAATCTGTTTATGAAACTTCCCCCGACAGTGAAAAAATAACCTTTATCATTGCACTTATACCCTCAACACACACTTGAAACAAAAGTTGGCTGAATGCAGTGGTCTCTAACTCCTGACCTCATGATCCACCCGCCTCGACCTCCCAAAGTGCTGGGACTACAGGCATAAGCCCTCGCCCAGCCCTGGGCTTTTTTTTTTTAATGCTGATTTGCAAACTAATTGATCTTATGATATTAATTGGTAACAACTTACTGTTTGAAAAACATGATTTTAGAGAACTGAGTAAGTGTATTGTTATAAAACAGTGTGAGTATGCTGTTTTCCTTGGACAGTCTGGGCTTGTATAGCAAATTGTGCACATTAGTGAATATTTTGCATGTTTCTGTGGTGAGCTGCTACACGGAGCACCTGAACATGTGCTTCCTTTTGGGTGTCTATGGATGAGAGAGATTAAAAGATGTGTTTGTACAGCATTCTGCACCTACTGTGGTCAAGGCAGAATAAGCCTTGGCAGTAGATATAAAAAGGTGACCGGATGCAGTGGCTCGCACCTGTAATCTCAGCAATTTGGGAGGTGGAGGCAGGCAGATCACTTGAGGTCAGGAGTTTGAGACCAGCCTGGCCAACATGGTGAAACCCCGTCTCTACTAAAACTACAAAAATTAGCCGGGCATGGTGGCAGGCACCTGTAATCCCAGCTACTTGGGAGGCTGAGGCAGGAGAATGGCTTGAACCGGGAGGTGGAGATTGTGGTGGGCTGAATTGCACCATTGCACTCCAGCCTGGGTGATGACAAAAGCAAAACTCCGTCTCAAAAAAAAAAGTATATTATCTGCTTCTAGGAGCTCAGAGACGTAACACACACATTCCCTAAATTTCACCTTAGCAGGCAACGAAGAAATGGGAGTATTACTCAGGGTATCATTAGGATGCTTTAGGCTGTAACAGAAGCCTTACTCAAATTGGGTGAAAGGGTAAAGACACTTATCATCTCACAAAGTAGATGTTCAGAGCTAGAGCAGTCCACAGGCCCAGGGCAGCTGAGCACGGCCTTCGGGATCCAGGTTCTTTTCATGACTCCTCAGTCATCTTAAAGTTGGTTCCACTCATGGTTGCAAGAAGGCTTCCAGTGCTTATCAGGGTTTCAGCTCCCAGGCTTGAAACATGAAACCTTAACTCCTTATAGTATAGACCAGAATAGAGAGAATTAAGGCTCCCGTGGCGTTTCTCAAGTTGTACATGTATTGTTCATTTGTTCCTGGTCTCCCCACTCTGAACTCTGTATGGGGAGTAAGAGGACAGCACCTCACACAGAGTCAGGAGAAACACTTGGGTTAATTCATGCTGTTTGTCAAGTGTTTCTGAGTCTCCTTTCCTCTGGGCACAGGCCTTTTCATTTAGTGGAATTAACTGACTGTCTCTGGGCAGTGAGTTTGTGGAGTGAATAAATGGCTGCACATCTGTATGAAGCATGAAGTGAGGTTATTTGCTATGTAGGGTCCTGGGAAATGAATTAGCAATATGAGGGAAGGGAGTGAGAAGGCCCACTGTGGGAAATGTGATGGGCAGTGTAATGTGAACATAAAGATGAACAGATGGCTGAGTCTTCACACGTGTAATGGGGCATAAATGTGCAGTTAGCCTTTTGAAGTGGATGGTTGGTTTTCCTCGAGGTCCCTGACCTGGTTCCCGGGAACTTGGCAGTGGACTTTGGCCTGAACCTACTCAATCTCTACTCACCTCCTCCTTTTCCTCCCTTCCAGGTTTGCAGTAAGCATTGGCTACTGGCATGACCCCCTACATCCAGCACTTTGTGAGACTGTCTAAAGAGAGGAAGGCCCCCGAAATCAACAGAGGCAAGTGACCATCTCCCTCCCCCAACAGCTAATCAGCCAAGAGACCTGAGGTTTCAGGGTTCATTCATATATATATTTTTTTCTCACTCTGTTGCCCAGGCTGGAGTGCAGTGGTGTGATCTCTGCTTACTGCAACCTCCACCTCCCGGGTTCAAGGGATTCTCCTGCCTCAGCCTCCCAAGTAGCTGGGATTACAGGCATGCGCCACCATGCCCAGCTAATTTTTCTTTTTTTGTATTTTAGTAGAGATGGGGTTTCACCGTGTTGGCCAGGCTGGTCTCGAACTCCTGGCCTCAAGTGATCCTACTGCCTTGGCCTCCCAAAGTGCTGGGATTACAGGCTTGAGCCACTGTGCCTGGCCTGATAGTTTTCCAATACTCGAATGGCATCTGGTCTCCAGTCATTCCCCACACCACCTGCCTACCCTGTAGTTGAGTGCAATGTATGAAAACTGGCCTTGTGTTGGGCCCCCAGCTTGGTGCCGTGCAGCCTACTAGGACTTTTATATGCTGTGGCTGATGGATGCATCCATCAGTGGAGTGATTGCTTGGGAGTTAAAACTCACTACCCTGCTGAGATCTGAAATACATGTGGAAAAGGCCGATACACAGAGTGTACACATAGGATACTCTGTGTGTGACCTTCAATAACATGTAAAACTCAACCATGGGAACAGAGACATGAACAAGGCTTGCTGTGGCAGAAGGGTGAAGGTGAATCTCAAAGGGGACCGGGATCTTTTTGGATGACAGAAACATTCACTATCTTCTTTAGGGTGGTGCATCTGTGCAGGTGTAGGCATTTGCCAAAACCCACTGATTTGTACTCTTTTTTTTTTTTTTACAACATAATGGGTTTATATTTAATATAGCACTTCTCATCAAGAGGATGTTAGTTAATATAAAGTTTTCTTCTTAACAATAAATCTGTTTTCCATGTCAATGTCTCATAGTTTTTTTTAACATTTTTTTTTTTTCTGCATTTCAGTATTACAGATACACTGAATACATTTTTCTAAACGTTTTTCCCCCCAGAGATAAAAGTTTCCCTTTTTGGTTGACTCCCTTATATCTAAATACAATACTAACTTGAAAGACAACAAAAGAAAAATCTAATAAAAAGATGGAGAAAAGACTCCTCAACCATTCAGGAGGCAGTGATTATAATCGAACAGTGGTGATTTCCTAAGATTCTGGGCAAGAACTTCCTTCTTCCTATTTCACATGCTTTGAGAATTTGAAAACTATGAAGTATTACTTATGTAAATTTCAGCCATCTTACTTCTTTGACCTCTTTCTCTAGCTTGCAAATACAAATTATAGCCTGCATTTTTCTGTGCATTATTTGTTGCAAAGAAAACTTTTTTCCAATTTACATAGGTATGTTTGTTCCCATTTCATGGAAACAACAAAAAATGTTAAACTCCCTTATTTACTGACTCTTGGAAACTTTCAGACACCAAAGCTCAGGTTTAGCCTCTATAGCACAAAGGCTGAAAAGGGTGAGGTTTGATTCAGTAGGCCTTTCAAAGTCACATCTGTCCATTTCTTTTTCTTGCATATACCCCCCCAGCAGGCACAGATGCCTGTAATGCTGAGAACCACACCTAACAAGAGAGCGATTGCATCACCAGCTTCTACTGCTTCGACAACAGGCAGCACCAAAAGCAGTGACATGAGGACTAAGGACAACTGTGTTGAAACTGAGGTCATGATGTTGGAATCTTGAGGGCTGAAGGTTCCAAAGAAATGGTGTATATAGAATTCTATCTGACTTGAAATTTTCCCTTCCTGGAGCTCCGGATGCTGAGATTAAGAGGTTCCACGTGACATTACCTTCCAGGAAGCAGCCATTACAGGAATCTGATTTGTACTCTTAAGATGGGTGTGCTTCGCAGTGTAAATTTCACCTCTATTTAACAAAGTAATTGTGCCATGAAAATCACAAGGTGCAGAACACATACGTACTGTATGGTACCACTTAGAAAAAATGAAAGGTAGTGTTTTTCTTAACATGTCCACCAACACTCACACTCATACTGAGGGAAAAGCATCTGGGGTTGCCCGCTCTGAGCAGCCGGCAACAGAGTGGTTGGGTGGCAGATGCTGCACGTGGCACAGGGGAAAGTCACTAATGCAGAGGGAAAGGGTCAACCTTAAGGGTGGGAAGGTGTGAGGATGAGCAGAGGCCCATGGGCACCCGTCTGGCCCTAGTGACGCCCGAGGCCGGGTCTGTGCATTTCCAGGCAGCATTCTACCCTTTGTGAGGCTCAGCAGGCGCTGCCTAGCAACGCCCCATTGTGACTGTCTGTTTCAAAGACAGGGCCTCCCTGACTTGTCCAGACTGGGTGTGAATCCCAGTGCACTGGATGCTTTTCGCGAAGGAGAGCAGGTCAGTTCTAAACCCACAGCTATGTCTTTCTGGTTTGGGGGCCTTGGCTCTGGCTTAGGCCATTCCATGGCGTACATGGCTCAAGTGGGCAGCAATGTGACTTCCTTCATCAGACACATCTCAGATGTGCTGATACAGGGCACAGTTAAGGGGAAGAAGAGTTCCCTAACTGTGACATCAAGGACATTGAGGCATGCATGGACTTTATAGAACCACTGAATGGGACACTTCAACATAGTCAAACTGCACCTATGGCAGAGCAGAGAACTGCAGATCCAATTATGGAGCTAGAAACGGAGGTATCTCAACTGAAAGGAGACAACAACAGTCGTGAGGCAGAAACGAAATCTCAAAAGAAACTCAAGAGCAGTTGGGCAGTAAGATGCAACTACTTCAGTCTTTACAACACCAGAAACAGGAAATGGATGCTTTTAAATGCCAGCAAGAGCAAATGAATATCACACACACCCAGTGCTTTTCAGCCAAAGATGAAGAAATTAATTTGCAAAATCCAAAACAACAAATCCAAACCCACCTGTGTGGAAAACGAGAAGACATTCAAACAGACCGTGATGTTTTTCACACAAGAGAAGTGGGAGTGTCTTCGTACAGAAAACGGAACCGAAAAGCCTGATTCATCTAAACTGGAAACTGAAAGGTTAGTGAAAGGAATGAACGAACAAGAACTGGAGATGAAAGTTCTACATGACCAGAATACGACTTTAACTGAACGGATGGATCAGCTGTCCATCAGTGAGGTGGGCAACTCACTCACATCATCCAGCAGGAAGATGTGGAGGTGCCGGGCCTTAAGGCTACAACAGCTTCAGCTTCTCTCACCCAGGGTGTTGCTCACCTTCAGCAGCAACTGCAACCGCCTGCTTTGGAAACCGAAGAAATATCAGCTGTTTGGAAAGAGGCAGCTAGAGAAAACAGCTATCTAGAAGGAGAGAATCACCATCGAATGGCTGTAACTGCTGACAACGAAAGAGGCCTGTGTAAGCTGCAAGAGGAAAATAAAAACTCATCCACTAGTAGTGGTCAGGAGAGGTTTACAGACAATGTTCTGAAGTCAACACATCTCAATCAAGAAAAAGATATTGAAATAGATGCATTAAGTCAGAAGTGTCAGCCTTTAGTGACCATTCTGCCAACATCCAGCACCGGTCATGACCTTGAAAGTATTGCTGTCAATCAGTATGAGGAGCTTCCACAAGAACCTGATATCTTAAAACAGCCCGTTAAGAAGGCGGAAGCGTGGGAAAGAGCAGCTGGTGACCACAGAGCAAAATACGCAGCAGGGGGCAGCCCAACCCCAAGAAGAAAATCCTCAACTTCAGGCAAAACTTTTAATTGGCAGTGATGACGACTCTCAGTGTCAGATGAACTGTAGAGACCTGATGCAAAATTATGAAGGGTGTGAAACTCAACTCAAAAACCTGGGCAGGAGTTAGCACACACGCAGCACAGCATCGCACAGCTCTGCAGTGGCAAGGAGAGTCTCTTCCCCACAGTTGGATATTTCACCCCAGCTGCCCAGAGAGCACTTTCTTCACACTCGGCAGAATCTCTTCACGCAGGTGAGTCTGTTCTATCAGCTGACTCTTCTAAACTGCTCCAGCAAGAGATTGAGAAGCTGAGAAAGCGCTGCAGGAAAAGGATGCAACCATTAGATCCCTCCAAGAAAGACAATCAGAGACTGTCTGATTCCATTGCTGCCGCCTCAGAACGAGAAAGAAAAGAACATGAACAAATGCGTTCAGAAATTCAGCAACTGAAGGAGAAACAAAATGTCTTAGACAGGTTACTTAGGGAAAAAACCTTTTCATCAGAGCCAAAAACAGTCTAATACATTCGCTGAGAGAAAATTTCACGAAAAAAACGAATAAAAATGAACTTTTGAGGCAGGCAGTGAGAACCTGAAGAAGAGAGTATCAGTTTTAGAAACGGATATGGATAAACTAAAACAGGACAATGAAAAAATTGCTGAAACATCCAGGGAAAAGGAAATAGAATATCAGGAAGAAATCAAAGAACTTGAAAAACAAAACGTGGTCCTACAGGAAAGGCTGGATCATTTCCAAAAGAAATGCATACATTTAGCCAGCAGCACAGAAGGAAAAGTGGACAACTCCTCATGAGAAACCTCTTCATTAGATATCTCACCACACCAAAACACACAGAACATGTAGTGTTACAAGCCATGGGAAGCATCCTGGGTGTCACAAGGGAGAAAATAGAGCAGTGGTGTTGCAAAGAGTGTGGCACTGTTACTGGGTGGACGACTGGGTGCCTTGGAGGAGGATCCAGAAGTATCCCCAAAACACCACTGGGCCTGAATCAGCAACCTGCCCTTAACGGTTCTTTTCAGAACTTTTTGTTAAATTTCTTCAAACGGAATCTCTTTCATCTACTCCTCCAACAAGGCTTGCTCCTCATAATTCTCCAGGACAGATCAAACTAGCTAAAAATGTACAACCAAGTTTAGGAAACATCCCAGCATCCATACCCAGAGGAGCAGATGCCAATCCCTGCTCCTCTGCTGTGTCTCTTAGGAGCCTGGTTGGACTTGGACCTGGTAGGTCGGGGGCATCGTCTGTCAAATGCTGCTGCAGAGGCTTTGCCCGCATCTGCACCTCCCACTGAGGTCACCTGGCCAGAGTGCAGGAGCTGGGCTGAAAGGCTGTGAAAGCAACGGATGATTCTCAGAGACTATGAAAGATGAAGCCATGCTGTGTATCTATTTTATCACTAATGACCTTTTGGAAAGAGTCATTTCATTTTCAGTTTTACTGTCTTTAAATTTAATAAAACTATTGGAAGAAAAATTTTTAAGTCTCTCTGAAGGACTGGCCAGGCACAGTAGCTCACACATGTAATCCCAGCACTTTGGGAGACTGAGGTGGGTGGCTCACCTGAGGTCAGGAGTTTGAGATCAGCCTGATCAACATGGTGAAACCCCGTCTCTACTAAAAATACAAAAATTAGCCAGGTGTGGTGGCATGTGCCTGTAATCCCAGCTACTTGGGAGGCCGAGGCAGGAGAACTGCTTGAATCCGGTAGGCGGAGATGGAGGTTGCAGTGAGCCGAGATAGCGCCACTGCACTCCAGCCTGAGTGACAGAGCAAGACTCCATCTCAAAAAAAAAAAAAAAAAGGAGTCTCTGTGAAGGACTGTAAAGGTATTCACGCAAGTTCACACTATGGTTGCTTCTTGTGAGGCTGGTGCTGGCCAGGCTGAGGTTGTGCCTGAGGGATAGTTGAAGTTGTTATGTAATGCTTTCAGTTTTTTATAAGGAGCAGGTATTTATGTATGCCTTGGGTAATTAAAATACTCAGGTGTGTTAAGGATCAAATATTATAAAATAAATGAGTGTACACTCAGTATATAAGAAAAAAGATGAATGGTAGAAAAGTATAAGTTATGTAAAAATTAAATCATTTAAAATTTAGCATGCAGTGACTCACACCTATAATTCCAGCACTTTGGCAGGCTGAGGAATGTGGACAGCTTGAGCTCAGGATTTCAAGACCAGCCTGCGCAACACGGCAAAACCCCATCTCTAAAAAAGAATAGAAAAATTAGCAGGGTGTGCTGGTGGGCACCTGCAGTCCCAGCTACTCTGCAGGCTGAGGTGGGAGGGTCAAAAGAGCCTGGGAGGTCTGGGTTGCCATGAGCCGTGATCATAACACCACACTCCAGCCTGGGGAACATAGTGACAGCCGTCTCAAGAAACAAAGAAAAAAAAAAGTAAAAGTTCTGATTTTTGGCTATGTCCTACCTCTTTCCATTAACCAGAAAACTACTCTATTATTAATCTGGTTTTTTTTTCCAGATCTTTTAAAAATACGTGCATGTCTGTATTAATGATAGTATATCATTCTCTGATATGCTTTCTAAAAATAAAAATCACCTGACTTTGGAGATCTCTCAAAATGTAAATAATTCCATTTTATTCCTTTTAAAAGTAGAAGTTTGTCCTATAGATATCCTCCAATTCACTTCAACAGCTCCTATTCATCGGCATTTAAGCAGTTGTGCCCCAAATGCTATCAAATGTCCACGGTCAACTCCCTTGAGATCAATTTTCTTAAGGGCCCCTCCAAATCTTTATCACTTTCCTCAGGCATGAGCATGCCTTCTGCCCTCTTGAAGACATTAGAGACAAGCAGTCAAGACCCCAAATCCCCTGCCTATATCCCCAGCATCTTCTCTTCATTCATCTCAACTCCTTCCTTCTTGTTTCAGAGGAAAAGGGATCCAGTTCTGCAGTTGAAGGCTAACATCCCCTGGACGTTATCCATTCAGCCTTCTTCAAAGACTCATTCTGTGGATCTCCCATTCTGCTTTGTCTCTCATCCGTCTCTGTGCCTGAGCACATGAGTATGCCCATTTCTCCTGGCATGTCACATCCTCCTTTCTGCTCCTCCAGCAACCAACCACCGTATCTGTCTACCTTTCACAGCCAAGCCTCTAAAGAATTCATTACTCCTATCACCATCTCATTCACTGGCTTGTTTTTGAAAGCTCTACAAAATCTTGTCTCACTCATGCCCCAGCAATTTTCTAACTGTTAAATCCAATGCACACTTTTTGTTCACTTAACCTCTCTGTAGTGTCTGATAAACATGAAACACGACATCTTCATTCTTTACATTTTTTCTGCAATCTTCATTTTTAATGATACCACTCTCCCCCAGATTCCCCCTTGTAATGTTAAAACCTTCTTTCTCAGTCCCTTTGTGGCTTCCCTGTTCTGACACTTCTTAAATGTGAAATAGTCTCCAAGATACCATCATCAGCTAACAGGATCTTCTCTTTATTTATTTTAGCTCTTTTTTTCCCTTCCCTTTTTTTTTTTTTTTTGAGACGGAGTCTTGCTCTATCGCCAGGCTGGAGTGCAGTGGCGCAATCTCGGCTCACTGCAACCTCCGCCTCCTGGGTTCAAGCGATTCTTCCGCCTCAGCCTCCCGAGTAGCTGGGATTACAGGTGTGCACCACCACGCCCAGCTAATTTTTGTATTTTTAGTAGAGACGGGGTTTCACCATGTTGGCCAGGCTGGTCTTGAACTCCTGACCTTGTGATCCACCTGCCTCGGTCTCCCAAAGTGCTGGGATTACAGGCGTGAGCTACCGTGCCTGGCTAACAAGATATCTCACTCTGCCTGCAGTCTCATGAGAAACTTATCCAGTCCCATGATTCAACTTTCACTGGTATGACAATGACTTCTCAATGTCTATGTCTAACCCTCATCTTTCTCCTGATTCCACACTGGTTTATCTAATTGTCTGCTGGATACTTCTACCAGGACGTCCATGGCTTCTCAAAATCAACATGTCTAAAGAAACTCAATATATTCCATTATATCCTTATCACTCAAGGATGAGCCCTCAGAATCATGATCTCTCTCTCTCACCCACTGCATATCCAGTGAACCAACAGATATTTTCTTAATGCTTTCCTTTTTTCTCCTGTTCCCATGGCGGTGGTCCATTCCTTCCTGTCCCCCCGTATGAACTGGTACAGCCTGATTCCCTGCCAAGCTTGCTGTTTCTACCACTGGCTTCCCTTGAGTCCATTCTCCACACTGCTGTGAGGGTCCACTTCCTAGGATGAATATCTGATAATTTTACTTTCCTGCTTAAAATGATACTAAGTTCCCACGGCCTGGAGTCCACCTTTTACAGGATATTCAATGTCTTGCCTTTTTATCCTTACTCTTTGCTAGTGACCCACAGACTGGTCTCCCCCTCAGCCACATCTGACAGGTTCTTTTTTTTTTTTCTCTCATTTTTTTGAGACAGATTCTCTCTATTACCCAAACTGGAGTGCAGTGGCATGATCTCGGCTCACTAAAACCTCTGCCTCCCAGGTTTAAGTGATTCTCGTGCCCTAGCCTTCCAAGCAGCTGGGACTACAGGCACATGCCACTATGCCTAATTTTTGTATTTTAGTACAGATGAAGTTTCGTCATGTTGCCCCAGGCTGATCTTGAACTCCTGGCCTCAAGTGAATCACCTGCCTCAGTCTCCCAATGTGCTGGGGGATTACAGGCATATGCCACCATGCCAGGCTTGAAAATTCACTGACAAGTTCCTAATAGACATTTGTTGACTGGAATTGGTAACTGAATAATGAAATTCATAACTAAACAATTCCAAGGCAATTAAATAAACAAATGACACATACAGAAAACTCATAAGAAGAAATACATATATAAGGACACATTCATTTCCACCTTAATGAAAAAACTTTAAATAGCCAGCACATTTTAAAAATATATGTAAGCAACTAAGGTGGTGGTAAAAGGTGATACTCATCATGTCATGCATAATGACATGCATTAGAGCGCAGCACCACTTTCTGGAGAATAAATTAAATGATAGCATTGTCATTTCAGGAAATTTGGCAATAATGTTGAAAATAAATATTAACTTCCTATAAATGTAGGAACTCTAAACTCTACAGAATTCATTGGAAAAAAATAATTTAGGATAGAACAGATATAATCATTACAATGGTGACTACCACCTCAAACAGAAGGGCCAGCAAAGCCAGCTGGATGATAATTATGAGTGCAGCTGAGAAACAATTAGCACCTGATGACGGTAGCAGGAAGGTCGGCCACTGGGAAGCAGAGACCAAGTCCAAAGATAACCAAGAAGGCAGCACTGCCAGATCACAGTAACAGCCAGGGAAGAGAGGACAGAGGAGAAACAGGGGACTGACAAGTGAATGGGGAGTAACATGACGGCATTCAATACCCTAGAGCAGGGGTCAGCATACTTCTTACTAAGGGCCAGAGAGTAAATACTATAGGACCTGTGAGCCATAGAGATCACTATTCCAACTACGCAACCCTGTTGCTGTAGCGTGTGGCTGTGTTCCAATAAACCTTTTTTTTATAAAACAGGCAATGGGCTAGATTTACTCTACACGCCAAAATTTGGTGGCTTATGGACTAGAGAACAGAGGGAAACGAAGCCAATTTGAGGATGAAGTTCACGGGGTTCAATTTCATTTTATTTTGAATATTTTTATAATAAAATGAAAGAATAGAGATGAGGTCTTCCTATGCTGCTCAAGCTGGTTTCAAACTCCTGGGCTCAAGTGACTGTCCCACCTATGAGTTTAAGTTTAGCAGGCCATGTCAGCAGAGACATTCAAGATGGAGATGGCAGCATCACTCTAGGGATGAAGAGATGCCAGCACTGGAGGCATAAACAGACTCATCAACCATGAGGTGACAGTTATGGAGCTGAGATCACCCAGGGAAAAGATGAGAAAAGAGAGGAGACCAAGGACATCTCTCTGTCCCAATATAAGGATGAATTCCCAAAGTTACTTGAGATCACTATGGCCCTAGAAAGGTAGTAACATTACAATCTAACCTTTTAAACTCCTACTTTTAATATATATATGTGTGTCTGTGTGTACATATTTATGTGTATATATATATATAATATATTATATACATATGGAGAGAGAGAGAGAGAGAAGAGAGAGGGAGAGAGAGGGGGTATCGCTCATTGATCAGGCTAGTCTCAAACTCCCGGCCTGAAGCGATCCTCCCATTTTGGCCTCCCACAGTGGTAGGATTACAGGCATGAGCCACAGCGCCTGGCCACTAAACTACTTTTAATGACAGCTCCTGTTTTTAAAGTGGGGCTTTCATACCCTTTTCCAAGATTAAAAAAAAAAAATTAAAGTTTCAAATTTGTAGATGAAGAAGGAAATTTCCCACTGGCCAGAAAAGAAGGCAAGTCCAAAATAAAGGGCCTATCAAGTTGTCTAGGTTTTGTTTTTGTCATGAAATCTTTTATACACAAAAACCATATAGCATATATATGAGGTATAATGAATATGTATAAAACATATGTACCCAGCCACATCTCAATAAGTAATTAATTACCAACAACACTGACAACTTTTCATACCATCAGCATTATAATCTCCAAACCAGAAGTAAAGCCAGCAGCCCACAGCCAGATAAAACCTGAAGGTATGCTTTATTTGGCTAATATAGTGGTTTTTTTTTTTTCTGGTTGCCAATATTTAAATACCAAGAAAACTTCACACGGAAATCAGCATTCTGGAGTATCATTAAAAATGGAAGATGCGGTTACACTACACCCACACTCACCATGGCAACAAGTGGCTAGAACTGAACAGCAGCTCTGCCCTTTGAATGAACATGTGCTCACCAGTTCACTGCAGTACCCCCATTCCCTACTTTCCTGCAACCCCTCCCACTTCACTTATTTTACTGGCCCTTGCACTTGAGTTAGTGACCCCTGCTTATACACTATAACTGTGGTTTCCAACCTTTTGGAATATGGAAAATATCATAGTAAAAAAATTTCACAGACTCTCAATAGGTACTTTACTAAGACAGGTCCACAGTCTCTATCCACCATTTTGAAATCCAAAAAGCTCTAAAAAAAAAAAAAAAAAAAGCATTTTTTTGTAACTTATGTGGCAACAAAAGTTGACCTGAGATGACATGAAGCTATGTATAATCTTTATGCATCCATAAAGTGTGAAAATACTCCTACATTTTAGTTTGGGAATCTAATAAAAAGAAAAAAAAAGAAAATATTCCTACATTTTGCTATAGTAACAATAATAGGTTTGATTATCGGGTGTTGTCTCAGAGCTCACAGTGAGTATTATATAACCACAACATAGGTGCATTATTACTTTTAGGAAAATCTGAAACAGTCTGCATTCTGAAACTTATCTGGCCCCAAAACTTCCAGATAAGGGACTGTGAGTCTATTGCACTTTTACTATCTAACTTTAAGGAAAGACACACACACCAAGAAAATAGGAGTATGATTTTTTTTTTTTTTTTTTTTTTGAGACAGAGTCTTGCTCTGTCACCTGGGCTGGAGAACAGTGGTGAGAACTTGGCCCACTGCAACCTCTGCCTCCTGGGTTCAAGTCATTCTTCTGCATCAGCCTCCAGAGGAGCTGGGACTACAGGTGCCTGCCACCACGCACGGCTCATTTTTGTATTTTTAGTAAAGATGGGGTTGCACCATGTTGGCCAGGCTGGTCTCAAACTCCTAACCTCAAGTGATCTGCCCACCTTGGCCTCCCAAAGTGCTGGGATTAGAGGAGTAAGCCACCTCGCCCAGCTAGGAGTATGATATTTTAAAATGGGTTTGTACTTCATTAATTACTATGGCATCTCCAACATTTGAGAAAGGGAAATAGAATGATATAGGCAAAACGTCCTGTTGTGTGACAAAAACTTGTAAACTACCTAATAAGGCCATGAAAGCTTAGATCGAAAAGAAGCTGCGATGACACAGGATTTCTTTCCACCCCTGCTCTATACAGAGGTTGGATAGAATCCACTCAGACTGAAGCAAAGCACACATTACCTACCGTTTCTCAGAAATACTGTTCAGAGTTCCCCTAGAAAAGGCAGAGTGAAGATCAGTGGGAGGAAAAGGACACAGTGGAATGGGTGCAGGGTACAGAATATTACTGCTGGTAACATAAGGATAAAGTTTGCGATCATGAAATACAGGAAAGGCTGACTTTAGGAAGATAGATGAGAGTCAATGTGGCAGCAGGGGACTGTTCTGGGATCAGCAGGTAGAGATGTATTTTTGACTCTGAGAATTCAGTGAGGTAGTGAGTCCTCCACTGCTGGAGAAGGTCATTAGATCTCTGTAATGAGAATTTACAGCTGCTTCAGAATCAGAAACCTGGGTTTGGGTCCACAGCTCTGTCATTTACTAGCTCGATAACCCCTTTCCTTTAATCTCTGGCATCCTCACCGTTAAATCAGGAATAAATAACATCACGTCTGAGGCCTGTTGTGAGCAAGCACTTAGCCTTGCAGCTTCATAAGCACAGATGTTTAATGAACATTAATAAACATTCATCCTTCCCTGGTGAAGAGGCAGCCCAGTTCCTGTACTCAAAATGACATGAGATCCACCATTTAGAAGCCCTGATTCAAGTCTTGTCTCAGCCACTTGGTAGCTGTGCAATTTGGTAAATCACGTTTCCTTCTTTATAAGAAAGAAATGATCATTGTCAGTAGGCGAGAATCAAGCCAGGAGGTTTAGCACAGCACTTTGTAAACTAAACCACCATAAAATTGTTAAGTATTACTATTAGACCTTTTAAATTAAGAGTTCAGTAAAGGGACTGGGCATGGTGGCTCATGCCTGTAATCCCAGCACTTTGGGAGGCTGAGGTGGGTAGATCACTTGAGGACAGGAGTTCCAGGCCAACATGGTGAAACCTTCTATCTACTAAAAATATTAAAATTAGCTGGGCGTGGTGGCGGGTGCCTGTAGTGCTAGCTACTTGGGAGGCTGAGGCAGGAGGATCGCTTCAACCTGAGAGGCAGAGGTTGCAGTGAGCCAAGATAGCACCACTGCACTCCAGCATGTGCAACAGAGCAAGATTCCCTCTCAAAAAAAAAAAAAAAGATTTCAATAAAGGGAAAGATGAGCTGCTCTTCAACAAATGCAAAGAACTGAGTAACATCAGGGTACGGTACAGGGAAAAATAACAGGAACTGTTAATTTCTGAGTCCTTCCAGACAAGCAGTTGCCAACTGATGACCCACAGAAGCATTTTGTTTAGTACCATGGGTGTAAGAGTGGTTGTTTAATGCAGATTTCAGGCCCTTCTTGAAAACTACAAAGGTGGACCACACTGTGCCTAGAGCCCCTTTGGTAGGTCCTGGCCTTCCAGGTCCTGTGAGACCCTCCCTTGGCCCAAGTCACTGATTTTACTGGCCTGGCCCTCTAGGCATTTGGGTTTGTAACCTTGGCTTTCTAAAAACAGCTATCTGGAAAAGCATTCAGACCTCCAGAGGAAACTCTGATCACTGAAGAAATCAATATCGCATGACACAGTCCCCACCAGAGCCCAGGCACTATGCTTAGTTATGTTCCTCAAATTCCTTCCTTTTGACACTTTTTCCTTGTACCTTCAAGTTCCTCATCCCAGTGTATTCCTTTCTCCTGTTTGGGTATTTTGTACCAAAATACCATCTGTGTCCACTGAATTATCTGTATCTAAGGGTTTTTAAGAAATAGCAACTTATCTTTTAGGCCGGGCGCAGAGGTTCAGGCCTGTAATCCAGCCTCTTGGGAGGCCGAGGAGGGCAGATCACGAGGTCAGGAGATCAAGACCATCCTGGCCAACATGGTGAAACCCCGTCTCTACTAAAAATACAGAAATTAGCTGGGCATGGCGGTGCGTGCCAGTAGTCCCAGTTACTCAGGAGGCTGAGGCAGGAGAACTGCTTGAACCCGGGAGGCAGAGGCTGCAGTGAGCCGAGATCATGCCACTGCACTCCAGCCTGGGTGACGCAGCAAGACTCCGTCTCAAAAAAAAAAAAAAGAAAAAGAAAAAAAAGAAACAGTACCTTACTTTTGTTAAGCAGGACTACGAAAGGCACACCATGACCTTTATTGCTTGCCTTATCATCCATTGTCGCCTGCCACCTGCTGGTGACAGTGCCCCAGTTTGCCTTAAGAACCAGCACTCCTGCACTATGGCTTGAGTGGCGCTGACTCCAGTCCATTTCTGAGGAAATGTGTGCGACCCAGAATAATTCAGAGCCAATCCTGGGACTCTAGTCACAGTGATTGGGAGAAGAGTATTCTCTCCCTCTGGGACTTGGGGGAGTCTTCCAGTGGACACAACCTGCTCAAAGACTGAAACCCCTGGATGTAGCCAAATCTGCAGCCACTCTACTCTTGAACTCTTGTAATTACCTTGAGACAATTCCTATCTTTGCTTGAGGCAGTTTTAGGTTTTCTTTATGACCAAGAGACCTAACCAATACAAGCAGTATTTGAAAGCAGTGCTTAAAGACGGAAGACAAAGTCTCTGCTCAGATTTTTCTCCTCTGTGAAGCTTTTGTTACCTCCCTCCATCTAAAGACAGCTAGGTTTTGTTCCGTGCATTAGCCATCCCTCTATAAGCACACATCTTCCTTGTATCGTTTGCCTATGTTTCTTGTCAAGCATTCGAGCAGTACCAAAGGAACATGGAGAAGCAGCTGTCTCCAAATCCAAGGGGAAGAAGACTTTTTAAACTGGCACAAGGTGCCTCCATAATCCTTTTCTCCCAATTCTAAATTTCTAAATGTCAAGAACTTGCGGCAGCAGTCAAGTTCCTAGGAATCCTGGTTTTGAGACCGTACCACCTCCAAATTCCCTTGTAGGCGTTCTGAAATTCAAGAAACAAATCCGACTGGTTTTCATATATTCCTTTATTTCTTGCTACCATGCACGTACAGGGCTCCCAACAGCGTGGGGTCGGTGGCGATTGGGCGGCAGTTGGGGTCCCGCTGGCCTCGGGCTGGGCCATGGTCCGGTCCCGGGCCGTCCCGCCCTCTGGCCCGGCGCACGCGCCCACGGTGAGGTTGGCCACCTTCTTCATGAGGCTGAACTGCTTCTTCACCGAGGCGGCAGCGGCAACCCGCGGGCTCCGCCCAACAGTCAGGCCTACATCCAGACAGCTCCTACACTGCGTCACTGAGGTGACCGGAAACTGCCGCGGCAGCTGAAGCAACACTGGCCATTGACCCCTCTTTTGAGCGTCACTTCCGGCGCGCCGTTCACGGGCTCTGTGGGCAGACCTTTCGGGACCGAGCCGGACCGAGCCGAGCCGAGCCGCCCCGCCCCGCCCCGCCCCGCCCGGGCCCGGCCCGGCAAAGCCTGATCTGGAGAAGATCGCGAGGCCCAGGGCGCAGAGCAAAGTGGCCTCCGCGGGACTTTGCCCCAGCTCTTCGCACCTCAGGTTCAGGGACGCCATCCACCCGCCCTCTGGCAGATGGTGGCTGAGAGGCCCTTGAAACAGGCCGACCATATTAGCCAAAAGTATAATGGTCAATTATTTACCACATTGAAATTTAGTATGATTCCCAGGTATTTTAAGGGTCCCCTCCACTCTTCCAAATTCCAAGTCACGTGGTTTTTGTCCCCATCAAATCACTCGTGGTGTGGATCTCCCGGGAAGTTATCGGGAAGGGAGACCAGCAGTCTGCCCCCGTGGCTCACCATCCTCCTCGGACCAGCAGCCTGTCCCGTGGGTGACCATCCTCCTCCCCAAGGGAATGCCAGACAATCTTCCCAGTGCTGGGGTCTACTCCCCCAGTAAGTTCATTTTTGTCTGGGGTCCACGTGAGGCCATCGAGTCCCTCGACTGGATGCAAGCAATACGATTAAGCAAAGCCCAGGGTTGTCGGTTTGGGGTTTTGCATCGAGAGAAGTTGAACAACACATGCCCTTCCCTGTCGATTTTATTTTTTTCATCATCACTGACTAGGCCACTGACTGCCAGGGATGTGCGTTTCTTTCTTTTTTTTTTTTTTTTTTGTTTTTTTTAAAGATGGGTTTTCACCATGATGGCCAGGCTGGTCTTGAACTCCTGACCTCAGGTGATCCACCCACCTCGGCCTCCCAAAGTGCTAGGATTACAGGCATGAGCCACCGCACAGGGCTTTTTTTTTTGCGGGGGGAGGATGTGCATTTCTTAGGGGTCAGGAGAACAGAGAGCAGCAGCAGGGGAACAGTGCCTCAGGGAACATCACCACCCTTGTTTGAACGATTACTGTTAGGACCCAGCCAGGGAGCCAGTCCTCAATCTTCCTGGGGTGATGGGTGATGGTCTCCTTCCTTGCCACAAACAACACAAAGGATTGTTCCCGGGACGATGCTGGGGGCACACTTCCTAACAGTGTCTCTGTGCTGTCCCAAGGAGCTAGTGATGGTCACGAGGCTAGATACAGTGACTAAAAAGTTCTAACCGGAACATCGGTGAATGGAAATCAAGCACCCACCGGTTAGGATGTTGTGTTGCTACTGCCCCCAGGTGGGAGCCTCAGAGTCCACCTGGTAGACACACAGGCCACACCTGATGGCCCCTCCCAAGTTCAAGTGTGGCAAAGAACAGCGCTCTTCTAATAAACTGAGCAACTTCCATTCAACTCCTGGGATTCATTCTGATTGGAACAACCTGGTTAGCACTTCCCCAACCCCACCATCCTCCGAAATATGGCAAGGCGATTTTGTGTGCCAATTGGCCAGATCTCGGGAAGTTTCCCACCCCTAGTGTCAGGCAAGAGGCCTCTCTTGATTCACGGGGACTGAAAGGAGAGAGGCTTAGTTCTCCGTAAAAAGATTTAGCTTTTTTTTTGTTGTTGTTTTTTTGAGAAGGAGTTTTGCTCTTGTTCCCCAGGCTGGAGGGCAATGGTGCAGTCTCGGCTCACTGTAACTTCCTTCTCATGGATTCAAGCGATTCTCCCACCTCAGCCTCCCAAGTAGCTGGGATTACAGGGTCCGCCAGGACGCCCGGCTAAGTTTTGTATTTTTAGTAGGGATACTAAAAGGATACTGCCAGGGATGTGCATTTCTTTCTTTCTTTCTTTTTTTTTTTTTTTTGTTGTTTTTTTTAAAGATGGGTTTTCACCATGTTGGCCAGGCTGGTCTCAAACTCCTGACCTCAGGTTATCTGCTCGCCTCTGCCTCCCAAAATGCTGGGATTACAGGAGTGAGCCACCACACCTGGATGCTCTAGCTGTTTCTTACAGAAGAAAGAGATACTGGAGAGCCAAAGCAACAGTTGCCCATTGTAGCCTTCTGGGGAGAAATGCCATGGTGAATGCCCAGCTTTGGGCCCACAATATTAATGTCCAAAGAGCTTTTACACTTCCACGACTCTTCTCTTGACTTTGTCAAAAGATGCAGTATAGTGCTCAGTGAACCTTCTTTGGCTGGCATATGGCTCAAAGACTACCCCAGCATTGTCTCATGCATTAAGGTGTCATTTAGCATGAGACGGCTGAGCTAGCCATCTCTGGACTCCACTCTGTCATAAGCTTTCAGACCCTCAACCAGGAACTTACATGGAATGAGCTGGCCCGGGAGGTGAGCTGGAAGGAGACTTTGGGATGACCCCAAGTGAAAAACTGACCAAATTCCTCTGAATCACCAGCTATTTTGAATCAAAGGCTCATCCAACAACAAAAGCTTGTGAACCCATCTGCTACCACCTTCTTCCAATCGCCCTCAGTCTCACTGTGCCAACCTATGGGATTAACATCACATGGTACTTGCTGTTAACACTTACTATGCACTAACACCCACGGAATGTGGACACTGTCAAGCTGGAAGATGACGCCTGTGTAATAGTTTGTCTTTTTGGCAAACGACCACCCCAAGAAAATGGTGTATTTCATCCCATCAGCAGTCCCCCTAGCAAAGCTCTCTACCCTTAGCCATTCCCCTGTTATTTCTGCTGTGGCTACCAGTGAGATCTTGTGCCTCCATTGAATACTGAGCTAGCATTTGATATTTGACGTCACCCCAGGGTGTGTATTCTGGGTTTCTGTTGTTTATTTTCCTTTTAAAAAAATGAGTGCAATTCAAAGTTCTTAAAGTATATATGTTCCCCTGCTTCCAACAACTGACAGATAACAAAATGGAATATACAAACACATTATTTATAATGTATATTAAACATATATTATACATTTACAACTTACACTTCTTGCTTCTGGCTGGATTCTCTGCCCATCACCCGAACGCTCAGGATTCTGCTAGCTGTTCCTCCCTGAGTTAATTATAGCTATAAAATTTCACAACCAGCAAGAAACCAGGCGACTTCCCTGGTACCTCTTGAATATATAACATATATTTTGTAATGAATTTATTACAAAATAAATCCAGAACATCTTGAATATGCATCATAATGAAACAGACACACGTGAAGCCACTCTCACCTGAGAAACGGAGGATGTGTCTAGGTGCTTCTTCCCTGCCTCTCCCTCCTTTCTCACTGTGCTACACTCCTAGCTCCCTAGAGGTCACCAATATCCTGATTCTTTTTTTTTTTTCTGATGCCTTGGCTTTTCTGTAGAGTATTTTACCATATACGTATGTTTCTCTAAACAACATTAGTTTTATTTGGTTTAAACTTTACAAAAGTGTTGTTACACATCCTTCTTTCACTGAACGTCGTGTTTCTGAGATTCAGCCATTGATGCTGCTACCTGGTAGCGCTAGTTCATTTATTATCACTGCAACATGGCTTCCAATTGAATTACTTTTCCACATAATACTTCTCTCACCACTTTTCTTTTCTTTTCTTTTTTTTGAGATGGAGTCTCGCTCTGTCACCCAGACTGGAGTGCAGTGGTGCGATCTCAGCTCACCGCAACCTTCGCTTCCCAGGTTCAAGCGATTCTCCTGCTTCAGTCTCCTGAGTAGCCAGGACTACAGGCACCCGCCACCACGCCCAGCTAATTTTTGTATTTTTAGTAGAGACGGGGTGGGGGGGGGTGTGTTCCCCGCGTTGGCCAGGCTGGTTTCGAACTCCTGACCTCAGGTGATCCGCCCACCTAGGCCTCCTACAATGCTGGGATTACAGGCCTGAGCCTCAGCGTCCAGCCCCTTCACTACATTTCAAAAGCAATTTTGTGTGCAAAGCCCTCAGCACAGTCGCTGGCGGAGTCAGCACACAACAAAATTTTGTAAAACTGAATGACACTGAGCCCGGACTCAACGTAACAACTTAACACTTGTTGCTTCTGGCTGGATTCTCTGCCCTTTGCCCGAAAGCTGAGGACTCCGCTAGCTTTTCCGCCCTGAGTTAATTATAGCTGTAAGATTGCGTGGCCAGCAAGAACAAACCTAGGCACCTAAGACTACACTTCCCAGAAAGCATTGCGGTACTCGGCTTCTGCAGTTTAGTTTCTTTTTCCTATCGTCAAATTTCCGGTTTATGTGGGCGGTGCCAAAATAATTATCCAATCAGCAACTTCTTAGGCTGAGCGGGCGGGATAATTGCCCAGTGAGCAACTCCGCAGAGAAGCCAATAAGCGGACAGGTTGCTGGGGCAGCCGACGTGGGCGGCGTCACTGAGCCGCGCCAGCTGGGCCAGGTGGATCCGTACCCTCGCCTGCTGCTTTCTGCTTGTGGCTCGCGCCGTCTCCCGCCGCCTGTCGACCCCGCTTCCATGTCCCTGGCGGACACAGCATCCCGGAACCTCCACGCACATGGCCACTAGGCGGAGGGAATCGTCCTTCACCTCCTGCTCTTCCACCTCGAGCTGCGACGCGGACGACGAGGGTGTGCGCGGCACCTGCGAAGATGCTTCCCTGTGCAAGAGGTACCTTCCGGGGGGCGGGGTTCGAGGCCTGCATTGGGTGCTCGGGAGTAGGTGGGAGGCGGGCCTGCCTCTGAGGAGCACGCTCAGAAGCCGGCAGGGATGCAGCCCCCTGCCTCGCGCTATCCTCTCTTCCCACCTGGGAAGTGCACAGAGCGGGGCTTCGTTTATTAAACGAGTCCTTTATGAGCTTTTGCTGTGAGTCAGGCAGGGGGCAAGCGTGGGTGCCGTGGGATGGGAACAGGCCCCTGAACCAGGCAGACGGGGTCTTGGCCTTCTTGGAGCTAAACGCTGCTGGAAAGGCAAACGTGAAGCAAATAATAGCTCCAGTCTCGGTGGGTTAAGGATGAGAGGTGCAGGTTTTCTCTTTGTAGGTTGCATTTTATAGGGAGTTGGTGGGACCCCTGTTGTGCGCCTGAAACTCAGGACAACGAGGGGAAATAATCCGCCCAGAGCCAGGCAATACCTGTTTGCAGAGCCACTACCACACTGAGTCTCCACTGTTAAGGGTGTGGTGGTGGGGGATGGGGGCGTAGCCAGCAGAGGTATGTGTCAGAGAAAGAGAAAACATGAGGCTTGAGTGTCCACCATTATTTTTTCATTCAACAAAAATTATTGAGACCTTACTTTGTGCCAGGCCCTTACTTTGGGCTGGTTAGTAGGAATTCAGTGGTGGGACTACACCAAGAACAAGACAGACATGGTGTCAGACATACTGGAACTCACAGCTTAATTGGAAAAGAGAGACAGGAAGCGAACAATTACCTATGAAATACATAATTATGATTTTTTTGTTTTGAGTGCTGACAAATATAGCAGTGCCATTAGAGTTTGTAATTTGGTCAGTGATGTTTAAGGTGAGAAGAGGTTGGGCACGGTGGCTCACGCGTGTAATCCCAGCACTTTGGGAGGCAGAGATGGGTAGATCACGAGGTCAGGAGTTCGAGACCAGCTTGGCCAACATGGTGAAACCCCATCTCTAGTAAAAACACAAAAATTAGCGGGGTGTGGTGGCAGACGTCTGTTATCCTACCTACTCAGGACGCTGAGGCAGGAGAATCTTTTGAACTCGGGAGGCAGAGGTTGCAGTGAGCCGAGATCTCGCCATTCTATTCCAGCCTGGGCGACAGTGCAAGACTACGTCTCAAAAAAAAAAAAAAAAAACGGTGAGATAAAAAGGCTGTTCAGAGGAATGTGAACTGTTGAAGAACGCAAATAATGCTTTTAAGTTGGGAGAAGGAGGCTGAGGCCATGTAGTGATTGTGGAGTGGGGAAAACCAGTGTGTTAGATTAAACCTTGCACTTTTTATAGGTTCTTGGGGGACTAACCACAGCATGTGGGGGCTAATCCATTCAGAGCATGGATTCTGGAGCTAGACTCTGTCAAACTGAGCTTTGCCACTTACTGGCGGTATAAAGTTGGGGAAATTACTTAATCTTTCTGTGGCTCAGTTTCCTGATCTGTAAAATGGGGGGGCATAATAATGCATTGTAGGTGGGTGTGGACAAAAATGATATTTAATATTAGTAGAGCGCTTGGAGCAGTGTTTGGCATGTAGTATGTGTAAGTGGTGATTGATTAAATAAATACACAAGTATTAAAGTCTTAGAGGCAGTCCCTGGTGAAACTTGTGAATTTGAGTGGATTATACTCAGCTTTTTTACTTCTCCAGCTTTCAGTTGCTATTGGCCACAGCTATCTTGGCTCACTTTAACTTCCATCTCCCGGGTTCAAGTGATTCTCCTGCCTCAGCCTCCTGAGTAACTGGGATTGCAGGCGTGTGCCACCATGCCCAGATAATTTTTGTATTTTTAGTAGAGACAGGGTTTCACCATGTTGGTCAGGCTGGTCTTGAACTCCTGACCTCAGTTGATCCACCCGCCTCGGCCTCCCAAAGTGCTGAGATTACAGGCATGAACCACCATGCCCAGCCTAGTCTTTTCATTTTTAAACAGTGATTATAAAGGTAACCTTCTTTTTGGGTGTCGGGATTAAATGAGATTATTGATGCAGAGGATCTGGCACAAAGTGAAACCCTCAGTAAATTATTATTGCTAGTTTCGATTTCCCTCCAGGCTGAATATCGTTTAGTTAAAGTTGCTGAATGTGCAGTAGCTATGAGTCAGGGTGGTTCCTGACGCCCTGAGTGAGTTATAGCTATAAAATAAAATAAAAAGCCAGTCAGCGTCCCGGGGCACCTGTAATTCTTTTACTTCTGTTTAGTTTGCTTCCTCCTTTGGTACAGAGTCCTTCTGGAGATAAGGAGGATGTGATCTGTCTCCGAGGGTTGCTGTGCAGGTGAAATGTGGAGTGCTTCCAACAGTGCTTGGCGTACTTGGAGGTGTTCAGAGTTGGTAGTTACTGTATCATCACCACCCCCATTGTCATCAAATCATTGTCATCATTATGATCCTGGACTTGTGGTATCAATTAGAAGTTTTCTGGTTGGATATATTAGGTTTACACTAAATCCCATTTGCCTCAATAGGTATCAGTTGAGAACTTCTCATGGTACCTCACTCTCCCTCCCTTCTCTGCTCTCCTTGTGATGTCCATTACGCTATGCCCCAGAGTTTTTTTCTCCCCTCTTTGTTTACCTGCGACCCATCCATCCCACCAGCCCCTCACTGTGTTCGCTACAGTTACCACCTGATAATCAACATTTGCTTCTATTCTGTTAGCCTCTCCTTAGCCATTCCTTCCCTCCCTTTGCCTTCACCCTGACCCTTCCCCAGGGATATCCCGTTCTTGAAGCCCTCTCCCGTGGCTCCTCCTCCTCATCCCCTGTGTATCGCAGGATCAGGGGTTTGAGCTTTGTGTCCTCCTGTGTGTGTCCCCCCCATCTCGTTTCATGGAGATCCTTCCCCGCCCAGCTGGAGCCCTCCTGATTGCTGTTGTTTACTTTCTCCTGATCATTCACCTCATTCGTGGAAGACTGGGGTGCCTGGCTCAGAGTGTCCTCTGCCTCAGTTCATGACTTCACCTTAGGTGACCTCGGGTGTCCACATGGAGCCTATGACCAGGGCACTCACTTTCTTGAACACCTGGTCTGCAGTGATCACCTCTTCCCATCGGATTCTGTCACCCTTTCCCGCTGTGATACTCTGTGTTTTCATCCTGATGCTGCACTGCCTCACAGATGAGAGTGCAACACTCTTTAGCCCTGACCCCTCTTCCAAGTTGCTTGGGCAGTTATTTTCTATTTCTCATGCTGTGCCCATTTCTTCTTAGCACCTCAGTGATTTTCTCTATCTTTTAGGTAATCCCCACTGCTGTTATCTCTCAATGGATTACTTAGAGTTCATCCTTCATCCCTTAGTAATTCTGTTGACAATGCGTTTATCTTCCTTACTCTTTGGTCTTAGTAGACCCAAAATGCTGGTTTAAGCAAACTATCCATTTTTGCCTTGAATACAGGTGTCGGAAATTACACAGTAGGGTGTCTTGGTGCCTCTGCGAATTCATGTCGGCCAACCTCACCTGTGCCCTTAACAGAACCTGACTATCCTAGTTTGTTTCTCAGATCACCTCAGTCTCCCTTTTCCAGATACTTAATTCAGACATTTTTGACTTCCTTCAGACTTCTGATTTACCCCACCCCTTCTTTAGTCTCAAGATAATGTCAGCTGTTGCTCAGCATAGAAAATGGGAGCCCTCAGAATGAGACTCTCTTAACCTCCCCCCAAGAAAATTTTTTTGTTTTGTTCTGAAGGGAGTTTTGCTCTTGTCACCCAGGCCAGGCGATCTTGGCTCACTGCAACCTCCATCTCCTGGGTTCAAGCTATTCTCCTGCCTCAGCCTCCCGAGTAGTTGGGACTACAGGCACCTGCCACCACACCCAGCTAATTTTTATGTTTTTAGTAGAGACAGGGTTTCACCATGTTGATTAGACTGGTCTTGAACTCCTGACCTCAGGTGATCCACCTGTCTTGGCCTCCCAAAGTTCTGGGATTACTGGCATGAACCACCGCTCTCCGTCTTCCCCCCAAGAAACTTAACCATCTTTTTTTACTGTTACAGTTGTGGATGTCCTTCAGTAAAGACCACCAGAAACACCTGTAGTTAAGCAAGTTGCTGTTGTTCACCTTCTCCTGATCATTCACCTCATTCATGGAAAATTGGGGTGCCTGGCCCAGAGTGTCCTCTACCTCGGTTCATGGTTTCACCTTGGGTGACCTCAGCATCCACATGGAACCTATGACCAGGGCACTTACTTTCTTGAACACCTGGTCTGCAGTTAACTACTTATTGCAAGGAGGGAAAACTCACACCATGAGGAACTGTGGGGCACATCAGTAAGAGGATATTAGACCTTTAGGATCTGTGCTTTGGCTGGGTGATTTGGGGAAAGGTCAAGGGATTTTCTCTGTATTGAGTACAGAAAGGAGGTGGGGAAAATTCTATCAACCAGTAGCTGAATCTCTTCTAGAAGATTTGGCTGGAGTAAGGCTAAAGCTGTAACATGTAAAGAAGCCACAGTCACGTCTGTCAGCTGGGAGAAGAGATGTCTGGTATTCCACAGGTGACATGGTGACCTTGCTTTTTTCTCTGCTTAGACAAAATGATGAGGTGGTCTCGTTTCGTCTTCTGTCATCAGTGCTGCAGAGTGCCCTCGTGTGGGTGGTCTGCATGATGGTTTATGTCCAGTAGGAGAACAACACGGCCTTCCTGTGGGTCCCAGCTAGCTTCTAAGGGCCTGGCCTGTAGCACCAGGCCAACTCCTCAAGGTCACTGCTGCTCTTCTGTTTTCCTCAGTGGAGGAGGTGTTAAGAGATAAACTGGCAGTCCTAGCACTTTGAGAAACCAAGGTGGGCAGATCACTTGAGCTCAGGAGTTCAAGACCAGCCTGGGCAAGGTGGGAAAACCTCCTCTTTACAAAAGTAATTAGCTGGGCGTCATGGCACATGCCTGTAGTCCCAGCTGGTTTGGGGGCTGATGTGGGAGGTCACTTGAGCCTGGGAGGTCGAGGCTGCAGTGAGCTGACGTTGCACTACTGCACTGCAGCGTGCGTGACAAAATGAGACCCTGTCTCACAAAACAAAAAGAGATAAACCAGAAACTGGGGTTTGCCAGGCAGAAGACAGTAGCAGGAGCAGAGACATGGAGACTGGAGTAGAGTGGTGTATTAGGCGAACTTGACAGAGAGTAGGGAGTGTGTAGCAGGTGAGAATTTAGAAAGCTGCACGGACATGAATCATTTAAGGTCCCAAGGAGTATGGGTTTTCTCCTAAGGGATTTTAAGTGGGGAACTGATAGGATCTTTGTTTGTGTTTTAGAAAAATTCCAAGCAGCTATGTGGGAGAAGGGTCAGTGACAAAGGGACGTGTTGCTCGCTTTTTCCACGACCATAGCCCTTGCTTGGGCTCCCCCTCCCTCACCTGATCTGTTGCAGTGCGTTCTTACCTGCTGGCCAGGGTGATTGTCAGAATCGCAAATCTTATTCTGTCACTCACCTAAAAACCTTCGATCCCCTTTCAGCTACAAGGTCAGCATCTGCTCTTTGTTCCATTACATACATACTGTACCTTTTCATGATCTGCTCACTCTAGCCTGATACCTGGCTGCCAGGCAGTCATCTCCACTTGGATGTCTCAGTATTATCTCCAGTTCACTATTTCCAAAACTGCTTAATATCAGTGCCTTGTGTTCTCTCTGCTATCCTCAATCTGCAGCTCAGTGAATGGTGCCATGGTTCATTCAGTTTACAAGTTAAGACCAGGTGCAGTGGCTCATGCCTATAATCAAAGCACTTTGGGAGGCCGAGATGAGCGGATCACCTGAGGTCAGGAGTTCGAGACCAGCTTGGCCAACGTGGTGAAACCCATCTCTACTAAAAATACAAAAATTATCCGGGTGTGGTGGTGTGTACCTGCAATCCCAGCTACTTGGGAGGCTGAGGCAGGAGAATCGCTTGAACGGGGGAGGTGGAGGTTGCAGGGAGCTAGGATCGTGCCACTGCACTCCAGCGTGGGCGGTGGAGTGAGATTCCATCTCAAAAAAAAATACCGGCATCATCTTGGAACTGCCCTTTTACTTTCCCTCTTGTGCAGTCAGTCACCCAGACCTGTTAACTTTATCTGCTAAGGAGTTAGGGAATAAGGAAATTATCTGGCTAAGTAAGAAAAGGAATCAACCTTCCTCAACCTCTGTTTCTGCCTTCTGTGATCTCTGCTATGGTACTGGTCTCCCAAATGGGTCCCCCAATCTCTCTTACCCCCTCAAATCTGCATCTCACACTGAAGCCAGAGGTTTGTAAAAGACCCATTTGATTGTGTCACTCCCTAGCTTAATGGCGTCTGTTGCCATTAGAAAAAGACCAACATTTCGTACGTGGTCTGCAGGGCCCAGCCTGCTCTGTCTACTTCCCCAGCCTCATTTCATACCACATTTCCCCCTCCCCCCTCCGCCCTCCTCTCAGTTCATCTAATGTGCCCTGTTTCTTCCATCCTCGGGGCCCTGGAGCATGCCGTTCCCTCTGCCTGGAATGCTTCCTTCCCCTCCCTTGCCTGATTAGTTCCCCGTCATCTCCTAGGTTAGTGCATTCACTCCATATTCTTCGTTGAGAGCCTGCTTCGTTTATGGAGATCCTGTTCTAGACCCTGCCAATGCAGAAGTGAGCCAAACACAGGATGCAGCTCCAGCATTGGTTCCTGGAGCGAGGCTGGATGGGGAACAGTCAGGAAACAAATGAGCACCACCTGTAGCCTGTGAGACAGTGGGAGATGCAGTGGGTGTGTTGGAAGGAGCTGTCATCTGAGATGGTGTGGCCAGGAAAGGCCTCGGTGAGATCAGTGCAGAGGAAAGACTTGCAGGGGGCAGGGACTGAGCCCTATGGGTATCTGGGGAAGCAGTGCCCAGCAGAGAGAATAGGAGAGTAGAAAGGCCCTGAGGCAGGAGCTGGCCTGCCCTGTTCCAGGAGCAAGAAGACCAGGGTGAGTGATGGGGGAAGAGTGCAGGATGGATGTGGGAGACCGTGGGCGCAGGAGGTGGGGGCAGATGTTGCAGGCCATGCCGGGGAGGCTCTTGTAAGGACCTGACTTTTCCTCTTAGTGGGAAGGGAGCTGTTGGAGCATTTGGAACTGAAGAGCAAGGTGGCATGGCTTGGGTTTTAACAGCATCGCTTCAGCTTCTGTTAGGAGCAGACTGCAGGAGTGAAGACAGAGGCAGGATCAGTTAATTGGCTGTGGGGATGTCCCCTGTGAGACAGGCTGGTGTTTGGATCAGGATAGTGGTGATGGAGGTGCTGAGAATGCATCAGATTCTGGGCGCATTTTTAAGGTAGAGCTGATAGAATGTTCTGGCAGAGTGGATATGGGGTGAGACTGAGGGGCCCAAGATGACTCCAAGGTTTTCAGCTTAGCTCAGATGTGGCTCACTCCGAGAGACCTCTCTGACGCCCACAGACAGGATCTAGCTTCTGTTGAATGTTTCCATAATGCCCTGTGCGTCGTCTTGGTGGTCGTCGGCCCAGTTATAATTTAGAAAGTGCCCAGTGTTCAACTCTGCCGCTGGAATAGACACGATACCGAGCACAGACCATGCCTACTTTATGCCACGTGTACAAATAAGTATTTGTCAGCTGGCCACGGTGACAGAAACCAGCACACACATTCAAGATTGTATTTCCTGATGAATTCTTAAAATTCTGGTTTTCTGGTTTACTGACTTTTAGTGGTCTATGTTCTAGAAAGCTTACCAGGGCTTATAAGGCTGAAATATTGCAAAATGACATTTCATTGTGAAAATCATAGAATTTAATCTCATTTTCAACTGCATGGAAAATGTTCCCCCTGTTTAGCAGGTCATGAGTCTCTCCACAAAGCCAATTTTTTCCGTAGGGCTTAGCCCAGGGCCTTTCTGGCACCCAGATCGCATCATCTTAGCTATGCCCCAGAGAATGAGGTTGAGATTGTGATCTGAAATATTTTCAAGGCAGGTGCTGCTTTCCATCCCCAGAGAAGGCGTGCTGCTTCAGACCTGGAACATTCTGTTAAACGTAAATTAGCTGTAAAACTTGTCAGTCAACAAAGTGAAATTTTATGGTTTTTGCTTTCTTTTCTTTTTCTTTCTTTTTTTTTTTTTTGAGACAGAGTCTCGCCCTTGTTGCCCAGGCTGGAGTGCAGTGATGTGATCTTGGCTCACCGCAACCTCCACCTCCCAGGTTCAAGCAATTCTTCTGCCTCAGCTTCCTGAGTGGCTGGGATTACAGGCATGTACCACCATGCCCAGCTAATTTAGTGTTTGTAGTAGAGACGGGGTTTCTCCATGTTGGTGAGGCTGGTCTCAAACTCCCAACCTCAGCACCTGTAATTATACCACTGCACTCCAGCCTGGGCCACAGAGTAAGGCCTCATCTCAAAAAGAAAACAAGGCTGGGTGCAATGGCTCATGCCTGTAATCCCAGCACTTTGAGAGGCCGAGGTGGGGAGATCACGAGGTCAGGAGATCGAAACCATCCTGGCCAACATGGTGAATACCCATCTCTACTAAAAATACAAAGCTTAGCTGGGTGTGGTGGTGGGCGCCTGTAATCCCAGCTAATTGGGAGGCTGAGACAGGAGAATCACTTGAACCCAGGAGTTGGAGGTTGCAGTGAGTTGAGATTGTACCACTGCACTCCAGCCTGGCGACAGAGCAAGACTCCATCTAAAAAAAAAAATTGTTTTTAAATTATTTTTTCTCTTAAAAGGTTAATTTTTTAATGACAGAAGTGAATTCTTTTTTCTCTCCTTAATGGCTGTATTAGTTTGTTCTCATATTGCTATGAAGAAATTCCTGACCGGATAATTTATAAAGGAAAGAGGTTTAATTGATTCACGGTTCCCATTGCTTGGGAGGCCTCAGAAAACTTACAGTCATGGCAGGGCAAAGGAGAAGTAGGTACCTTCTTCAGAGGGTGGCAGGACAGACTGAGTGCAAGCAGGGAAAATGCCAGTCGCTTGTAAAACCATCAGATCTCGTGAGACTCACTATCACGAGAATGGGATGGGGAACAACCCCCATGATCCAATTACCTTCACCTGGTCCTGCCCCTTGACATGTGGGGATTATGGGGATTACAATTCAAGGTGAGATTTTGGGTGAGGACACGGCCAAAGCTTATCAGTGGCCTAATAGGAGCATATTGTCCATGTCATTTCACAGAGATCTGCCTCAATATTTTTAAAGACAACACAATGTTCTGCAGTATCGTACCTTGGCCACTCTTCTATTGTTCATCATGTAGGTGGCTCTGGTTTTGCTCCGAAAATAGTGTTGTGATCAGCATTTTTGCACTTTTGTTTGAATTTTCCTGTGAAATAGATTTCCAGGGAGAAGTTTCTGCAAAATGCTTCTTGAAAGGGGGGGTTATGTCAGCTGTAGCTACCCATGGTGAATACAATGCTAATTATTGAATAGTCTCAATTTCTTTTGTTGTTTACCAGCTGCTGGGTAGAAAATAGGCTGTCTCCTTAATTTCTGTCCTATCATGAGGCTGAGCATTTAAAATCTGCTCACTGTCATTGATATTTCTTATGTGAACCCTCTCCTGATGATTATTATTGTTTGATACAGTGTCTCACTCTATCGTCAAGTCTGGAAAGCAGTGGCACAATGTTGGATTACTGCAGCCTTGACCTCCCTGTTGGCTCAGGCGATCCTCCTGCCTCAGCCTCCTGAGTAGCTGGGACCACAGGCATGCACTGCCATGCCTGGCTAAATATAGATATAGATACAGCTATAGATATAGATATAATCTTTTTTTTTTTTTTTTTTAGAGACAGGGTCTCACTTTGTTGCACAGGCTGGTCTTGAACTCCTGGGCTCAAATGATCTGCCTTCCTTGACCTCCCAAAGTGTTGGGATTACAGGTGTGAGCCACTGCTTCCAGCTCATGTTATTTCCTGTTGGATTGTTTGTCGTGTCTTGTTTGGTTGTGTTCTTGTAACTGATTTGTAAGAACTTTTTATTTCAGGCATAGTTATCCTTTGCTTCTGCTTTGATTGTAGTATTTTCTGTCAAGCTGATGCTTGTCTCTTGTTTCAACTTGCAAAGTGCATTTCATAATTCAGAAACTGTAAATCTTTTTCTTTATTTTGAGACCTCAAGTGATCCATAGATATGGTACTTTTTCTAAGTTAGCTATGTTTAGATGTTTATCATTGTGTTATAGTTGTATGCATTATTCGGTATAGTGTGCTATAGAGGTTTGTAGCCTAGGAGGAATAGCTATAACTTGTAGCCTAGGTGTGTAGCAGACTGTACCATCTAGCTTTGTGTAAATGCACTCTATGATGTTTACGCAACAATCACCTACCAGCACATTTTTCAGAATGTATCCGTATCTTTAAGCAACACATGACTTACATGTACATGTATACAAACACACACACACACACACACACACACACACATCATTTAGGCAACTCAAATGTTAGGAGGGGGAAAAACAAGTGTATATGGGGGGCAGATTTAAATCCAGGTGGCTAAGTTTGAATAAGTTCCCTATGTTAATAGAATTAAGTTCCACAGCTTATATGACTGACTTAACCTCAATCTGTAAAGCCGAGCCTGCCTTGTAGGATCTTATGAAGGTTCCTATTTGTGTGTATTCGTATTTTGTCAAGCATTGGAATAATGTCTGGCACATAGTAAGCACTTGGTGACTGTCGATGAAAGAAGTAATGGGTGAGCAGGGAGGCTCCTTCTTATTCTTTGATGCCTCAGATGAGGAAATGCCTGTTGGAGGGGATTTCACACTTTTCAGAAGAAGGCCCCGTTGTTCCAGCTGACCCTCATGGAGACAGGACTCAGTCAGTAAATGCTTCTTGAATGAAGCATTATTAGGTGGTTGGACCAGATCAGTCTTTCCGTGGGAGGAAAGTGAGATGATTTTAGGTGGTACACATATGTTTACCATTTTCATAGTTAGCTATTTATTACAGTGTTGTGTTAGCAGAAAATATTAAGCAGCACCTCAGACCTAAGTATTTTTAAAAAGTGAGTGCTTTAAAGACACGGTAAATTGAACAGGTGGCATGTGAATGTCTTGGAAACTGAAAGCATTTGTGTATTGAAAGAAGATGGGGAAAATCTCTGAGGTGTTTCCAAATCTGAGATGTTTGATTCTTTGAATCTTGGCTTTAAATGTGAAATCAGGATGTACAAGTAGAAGTTATATACTCTGGGTTTTGTGAGCAGATACGTGTAATGGAAATTGACAGGCAAAACTAGATGCACAGTGTCATGCAGGGTACAGAGATAACGGGGCTTTAACACTTTGGCGTCTGCTCTGGGCAGCCTTGTTTGTGTATATATCTAACAAAATTGGGAACATCCTATACATCAATTTTGTAATCCGGTTTGTTCACCTGAAATTATAACTCTACATTCAGTGTTCCTACAGAGAAATCTTTGTGCCCATTCTTGATGATTTTCTTAGGATTAAGTCCTAGAAATGGGATTGTGTGGTCATTGTATATGCATGTGTTTCAGGCCTTTTATACTCGTTGTCACAGTGCCTTGCAGTATGATTGTGCCAGTTTAAGGTTCTGGCAGCTTGAGTGCCCTGTTCTGTATCCCTCTCCAAAGCCAGGTTAGTTTAAATAATAATTTTGTGGCTAATTTGCTCAGCAATTGGTCCAGTTACTCTCCAGCTGATGTCCTGTAAATCCTGGAACTTGCTGCTTGTCTCCCTTCAGAACTCCCATCAGCAGTGCCGATAGCACTCTCCTCCCCCACTGCCCAACACTGGCTGGCAAATCTTTTCATCTTGGCCACTCCGATAGGCTGGACAGTGAGGTCCTTTTTCCTAGGGTGCATGGAAACCTGTTGCAGTGACCTGGGTTTGAGGAGTGGGAGGAGGAAAGTGTGTGTGGCACTAGGAGGTGGGAGCTGGTGGGAGTTGCTGGCTGGTGTGTTTGCATTGTGGACCTGTGCATCTCACCACTCTCTGTCACTGTGCACCGCTGACCATGGACAGGTGCTCCTGAGGTCAATCCCAGATGCCTGCCAGGCCCTGTGTCTTGAGCCTGCTTCTCCCCTCCAGCCTCCTCTCCAGTATCCTACTGTCCTCCGGCCTCCATGCCTCCGGTCTGTACTGGAGGTTCTAGTGTGTTCTCTGAGCCTTTCTCCCTGCTGTTCCTCCTGTCTGGAATGCCTCTGGGACACCTGACTCTCCCATTCTCCAGGGCTCGCCACGGCCATCCCCCTTCTGAGAGAGGCCTTCCCCTGTCACCATCCTCTCCACGAGTCACAGCATTCATTCCTCATCATCTTATCATATCTGCCTCTCTCCTTTCTCTCCTTGTTTACCACTGTACCCCCAGTGCCTAGCACTGGGCAGACACCCACATGTTCCTTGACTAAGCTAGTCGTATTGAATAGTGTGAAGAATCTGGATGTGGGAGGTTAGAACCTGCTCTTTATTATCCAAGAGAGTAGTTTTGTAAGTCCAACAAGTTATGGCTTCCAGAGGGAGGCAAATTGATCAGCTTTGGACAAGTGCGTTCCTTGTGAGAGGAGTCAAGCAGTAATTCAATGTTGTTGCATTGGTTCTTGCATTGGATGTTAGGGTTGGCAAAATCATTTCCAAGGCTCCTTCTAATTCTTGAAACTGTGGGATGAGTATTCTCATCTGTGGGTTGCTGGTCTACCGTTTTTGTTTCAACTGCAGATGTGGCTTTTACCACTAGGTGACACTATATGATTTCGTTGAAATCAGTGTTTCCCAAACTGCCAACCACAATAAGAAAATACATTTTTCATTGCATTTACACCCTCAACACACACAAAACAAAAGTAGGCCGGGCACGGTGACTCATGCCTATAATCTCAGCACCTTGGGAGGCGGAGTTTGGAGAATCACTTGAAGCCAGTAGTAAGTATCACGAATGTCTTAACGTTTACCTTATGTAATGCAGGTTTGCAAATGAATTGATTTTATTTTATTAATGGGTCATGACTAACTGTTTGAAAATCTTTTTTTTTTAAGTATACTGTTATAAAACTGTGGGCGACTGGGCGTGGTGGCTCACGCCTGTAATCCCAGCACTTTGGGAGGCTGAGGCGGGCAGATCACGGGGTCAGGAGATTGAGACCATCCTGGCCAACATGGTGAAACCCCGTCTCTACTAAAAATACAAAAAATTAGCTGGGCATGGTGGTTTACGCCTGTAGTCCCAGCTACTCGGGAGGCTGAGGCAGGAGAATTGCTTGAACCCAGGAGGCGGAGATTGCAGTGAGCCGAGATCGCACCACTGTACTACAGCCTGGACGACAGTGCGAGGCTCCGTCTCAAAAAAAAGACAACCAAAAAAACCCCAAACAACTGTGTGGGTATGCTGTTTTCCTTGGACAGTAGGAGCTTGTATAACAGATCATGTCCATTAGTGAATATTTTGCCTGTTTCTGTGGTGAATTGCTGCATGGAACAGCTGAACATGTGCTTTCTAGTGGGTGTCTATGGATGAGAGCGATTGTACAGAATTCAGCCCTTATTGTAGTCAGACCAGAGGTGAGCCTTGGTAGTAGATTTAAAGCTATATTATCTGCTTCTAGAAGCTCAGAGACATGACACACCCATACTCTAAATTTCACCTTACTTAGCAGACAAGAAGAAAAGGGGGCATCATTCGGATGCTTTGGGCTGCAAGTAGCAGAAGCCTGACTCAAAGTGGCTAAAAAGGTAAAGACACTTATTGTCTCACAGGGTAGATGTTCAGAGCTAGAGCAGTCCACAGGCCCAGAGCAGCTCAGCATGGCCCCTGGGATCCAGGTTCTTTTCATGACTCCTCAGTCATCCTGAAGTTGGTTCCACTCATGGTTGCAAGAAGGCCTCCAGTGCTTATCAGGGCTTCAGCTCCCAGGCTTGAAACACGAAGCCTTAACTCCTTGTAGTATAGACTGGGTAGAGAGTTATTAAGGCTACTGTGGCGTTTGCCACATTGTTTTGTTCGTGCTTGCTTCGTTCATTTCTTCCTAGTTTCCCCCACTATGACCTTTCTAAGAAGAATGGAATGATTGGCACCTAGTACAGAGTCAGAAGAAATACTTAGCTTAATTGGTGACATTTGCCAGATACTTCTGTCTCTTTTCCTCTGGGCACGGGCCTTTTCATTTAGTGGAATTAACTGACTGTCTCTGGGCAGTGAGTTTGTGGAGTGAATAAATGGCTGCACATCTGTATGAAGCGTGAAGTGAGGTTATTTGCTATGTAGGGTCCTGGGAAATGAATTAGCAATATGAGGGAAGGGAGTGAGAGGGCCCACTGTGGGAAATGTGATGGGCAGTGTAATGTGAACATAAAGATGAACAGATGGCTGAGTCCTCACACACGTAATAGGGCATACATGTGCAGCTGGCCTTTTGAAGTGGATGGTTGGTTTTCTTCGAGGTCCCTGGCCTGGTTCCCGGGAACTTGGCAGTGGACTTTGGCCTGAACCTACTCAATCTCTACTCACCTTCCTCCTTTTTCCTCCCTTCCAGGTTTGCAGTAAGCATTGGCTACTGGCATGACCCCTATATCCAGCACTTTGTGAGACTGTCTAAAGAGAGGAAGGCCCCCGAAATCAACAGAGGCAAGTGACTGTCTCCATCCTCAACAGCACCTCAGCTGCCTAAGGTTTCAGGTGTTCATTCTTGAAGGGAGTCACAGTGTGCTCCCTTTCCAGCCATGCATAAAAGTTTTTATTTCCCCCACATCCTCACCAACGCAGTGTATTATAATTTGTTTACAGCCATAAAAAACAATGAGATCATGTCCTTTGCGGGGACGTGGATGAAGCTGGAAGCCACCATTCTCAGCAAACTAACAGAGGAACAGAAAACCAAACACCGCGTGTTCTCACTTTTAAGTGGGAATTGAACCGTGTGAACACATGGACACAGAGAGGGAAACATCATACATCTGGGTCAAGGGGAGGGAGAGCATTGGGACAAATACCTAATGCATGCGGGGCTTAAAACCCAGATGATGGGTTGATAGGTGGCAGCAAACCACCATGGCACAGTATACGTACATAACAAACCTGCTCGTTCTGCACATGTATTCCGGAACTTAAAGTAAAAAAAAATACAATATCTACTTCCACATTAAAATCATAATAGTTTTTGAAATTTTATTAAATTTAATGAATTGGAAACTAACTTGTTAATCTTTGTTTATCTGCCATATGAAAGATGATATTGTAATTTTAAAAATACTTCTCCTATTTACAGGTGATGCTGAGCATCATTTTCATGTTTGAAGCCCATTTAAATATCTTTAAGTGTAAACTGTCCATATCAGGAATCACTGTTTTCCCCAATGAAAAAAATACATAAAGCTTTATTTTTCATACATGTATGCCTATGCTAATTGGATAAATATGGAGAAATTGCTTTATAGTACAGGTATGAGGGGGAGAGTCTCTTAGAGTTTACATTAAGACTTTTCCTCTGTTTGGTTGAGGGAGAAAGGGCTCTGTTTTGCTTATGGCTCATCTAGGTGTGTAGAGTAATTATGTGGATTTAATTGGGTTCTTCTATGAGGAGATATTCCAAAGGCTTTTGTATATTTTGGGCTGAGCATATCTGAGTTTTCACGCCTCTTGTCTAGGTTTATGAATCTTCCCTAAGGAGGGAAATTGAAGATTTCTGCCCATTTGCACAGCTTGAGGGTTGTAAGTCTAGAGGACGTGGGTCTTCTACAGCTTTGTTGACGTTCCTCACTGTGGGTGGGAGGGAAAGTGTTGTGAGACCTGGTAATTCTCAGATGAGGGAGGGCTCAGAGGAATCTTAAGGACTCAGAAGATTTGGCTCTTAAGATTCTTCAACACAGGTCTGGGCACGGTGGCTCACATCTATAATCCTAGCACTTTGGGAGGCTAAGGCATGTGGATCACTTGAGCTCAGGAGTTTAAGACCAGCCTGGACAACATGGTGAAACCCTATCTTTACAAAAAATAAAAAAATTAGCCAGCTGTGGTGGCATGTGACTGTAGTTCCAGCTACTTGGGAGGCTGAGGTGGGAAGATGGCTTGAGCTCAGTCAGTCAAAGCTGCAGTTAGCCAAGATCATACCACTGCATTCCATCCTGGGTGACAGAGCAAGACCTTGTCTGACAGAAAAAAAAAAGAGTCTTCAATAGATGTATTTTCCTCCCCCGGCTCACAGTATGAATAGGGTTGGCCATTTAAGTATTTATTTTGAAGTTCGTACCAACAGATAACTTGTTTCAGAACATAGCTAGAATATGGTTTCAGAGTGTTTAGGCAGTTTCAGATGCCTGCGCCTTAGAAACTCTGGAGAGTAAAGAGAAGTTTCTATCTGGACATGCATGTGCCATGTGCAGCATTTGAATGGAAGCAGCCTGAATATGTTAAGTCCCCAGTTCCTCTTTCCCAGACAGCAGAGTATATGGGAAAGATAGTCATTCAGCTCCATTCTGGCTTAGCAGTGTAAAGCCTGAGAGGGAGGAGATGAAGAATTACTTTTTGTTGCCTTATTTTAGTGTTAATGACACTGTTAGGCTCTGCATATAATTTCCATCAAGGAAGTCAAAGGCTTTGAGACAGGACCCTGGTGTATTCTCAACCAGATTGAGAAATTGACCAAATGACCATAATTCTTGTGCGTGCAGGGAATCTTCGCCCTTAAGTTGGATCCTGTAGGTGAGTTCTATAAGAAATGCCAAGAAATTTTAAAGTGGTATTTCTGAAAACAAAGACATGCTATTTAATTTTGCATTCCCTCCCCCTGCTCTTGAGGCAGATTTCCTAACAAATGCTGCACAGGCAAAGACCCCCACCCCATGCCTCGGTAGCACCCCTCTTTTCTGCCCTGGATTTGAACCTTTAGAATGCAGCCAAATTGGAGAGTACCTCCCAAATGGTAAGGACATTTTTTCCCCCAGTGTCCAATCCATCGTGCATGATATCTCTGTAAAATACAACAAAAATGATCGAGAAAAATTATATACAATGTATATAATTGTATAATTATATACAATTCCAAATCATTTATTAGATTGAACAGACATGAAATTTCTCGTCAAGTTGTAATAAAGTTTCTAAATGCTATCAGATTTTGTTCTTAAGATAGTCACATACTGTTAACAGCCATGTATATTGAGCAGCAGAGCTTTAGAACACAGACAGACCTTGTGGCCTTCTCTTCCTTGTTTCCCATCACCTTTTCCCCCAACCCTCCACCTGAAAACTTAACAGTGGTGCAATCTTGGGCCACTGCAACCTCTGCCTCTTGAGTTCAAGCAATTCTTGTGCTTCATTCTCCCAAGAAGCTGGGATTACAGTCATGCACCACCACACCTGGCTAATTTTTGTATTTTTAGTAGCAAGCCATTTTATTAGGCAGCCATTTGCCTGATCTTTGCGACTCCCCTTTTATATAGAGACCCTAACCCATTCAGGGTAGAGATGAAAGGAACAGGATAACAAATATAGCTTCCTTTGCGTTAACATTCATATGCTCGGTTTCCTCACCCATAATATTATTTTTTATATGATCTCACAATTTTCAGGTTTACCAGAGTCCAGAGTAGCTTTCACTATAGCCATGAAAGGCACATTTCGATGTGCCTTTTGGATCAGACATTTCCATGTAAAACACTTATTTTTAATACATTAAACCATGGCTCATTTTTTCAAAGGTAGTTAATTGCTTCATGAAATATGGTTCAGATGCCTTTAACCAAAAAAAAAAAAAGAAAGTTGCTGTTTCTCCTATAGAGTCTGCAGAATAACCTGACACTGCAGAAAGGTGCATACTTTCTGTTTCGTTCTTCTGCTGGGGTGGGCTTCGCAGGGATAATTTCTGTCATCACTGGGTGATAGCTTGTTTCTGTGACCCCTCTCAGGATATTTTGCTCGAGTCCATGGTGTCAGTCAGCTTATAAAGGCGTTTCTACGGAAGACAGAATGTCATTGTCAAATTATCAACCTTGGGGCAGGGATGGATACCACCTTCTGGAGATTAAAGGTATGTTCAGATTCCCCTCCTCTCTCCCCCAAGCATTTAGATTTAATTTTTGGAAGATTTTCACCAAATTCAAAATTAAAAAATAATATTAAAAGTTATTTAGCAAAAGCCCGTCCCCCACCCCTGTCCCATCTGCCTAGACGCCCCTATGACTATCAGTCCTGTTTTATCTCAACAGGGCCTTAGTGACAGATATTTTAGGTTGTCTCTAATTGTTGTTACAAGTGGGGCTATAATAAAAATCCTTATATTTCCCTCTGCATGTGTAGAAATATATCAGGAGGAGAAATTCCACCAGTAGAATTGCTGGAATGGAGAGCCCATGCATGCATATGTAACTTTTTTTTTTTTTTTTGAGCCAGGGTCTTGCCCTGTTACTCAGGCTGGAGTGCAGTGGCACAATCGCAGCTCATATCAGCCTCAAACTCCTGGGCTTAAGCAGTCCTCCCACTTCAGTCTCTCAAGTAGCGGTCTTTGACTCCTGGGCCTAGTTTTTTTTTTTTTTTCGAGACAGAGTCTCGCTCTGTCACCCAGGCTGGAGTGCAGTGGTGCAGTCTCGGCTCACTGCAGCCTCTGCCTCCCAAGTCAAGCAATTCTCCTGCCTCAGCCTCCTGAGGTAGCTGGGACTACAGGCACGTGCCACCATGCCTGGCTAATTTTTGTGTTTTTAGTAGAGACTGGGGATCTCCTGACCTCATGATCTGCCCGCCTCGGCCTCCCAAAGTGCTGGGATTACAGGCGTGAGCCACTCTACCTGGCCTCCTGGACTTAGTTTTTATAGCTAAATGGTTTCCCTACAAAGTCCTCACTACGGTGGCTCATGCCTATAATCCCAGCACTTTGGGAGGCTGAGGCAGGTATATCACTTGAGGTCAGGAGTTCGAGACTAGCCTGGCTAAAATGGTGAAACCCCACCTCGACTAATAATACAGAAATTAGCCAGGTGTGATGGTGGGCACCTGTAATCCCAACTACTTGGGAGGCTGAGGTAGAAGAATTGCTTGAACTTGGGAGGCGGAGGTTGCAGTGAGTCGAGGTCATGCCACTGCACTCCAGCCTGGGCGACAGAGCAAGACTTCATCTCTGGAAAAAAAAAAAAGTCCTCACTAATTGCATTTTCTTTTTTGTAGGTTTGTACAGATTTTGCTTGGTTCTTCTGTCAGGTCCGTCATGTGACAGTAATGGGTACATGCGTTTCTCCAGATTTTTTGCAGATGTTGACCAAGACCTGCTTATCTGTTTTGTCCCCTAATCAGTTCACCTGATACGAAGGTCTTTGGTCATCAGAACTCTCAACCTTTGTCTTACTGAAGTAGGAAATTAGTGGCCTCAACATGATATGGGTATTTGTTTGCCTCTGCATTCTCTTCTCAAGATAGAATCACTAACATTATGAAGTGTTTTTACATATGTGACCTCATGAATTAACATAAAAACTCTCTAAAGTTGTTTTACACAGATGAAGGAAATGGGACTACAAGACTGTCTTCCAGAATCTTGCAGCCAGAGGCTCTGGGACAGGGTGCAAGCATTGGAATCTGCCCATTAAACTGCAGATTTCATCCTCTTTCCTCTGCACACATAGTCTCTGTGGTTGTTCAGGAGGGTGACCTTCCCTTTTCTGTACATCTGTTGTGTCTTTGTTTTTCTGTCTTTTCCTTTCGACAGTCTCCCTCTCTCGCCCAGGTTGGAGTGCTGTGGTGCCATCTCGGCTCACTGCAACCTCTCCCTCCTAGGTCCAAGCGATTCTCCTGCCGTAGCCTCCCTAGTAGCTGGGACTACAGGCGTTCACCACCACGCATGACTAATTTTTTAATTTTAGTGGAGACAGTGTTTCACCATGTCGGCCAGGCTGGTCTCGAACTCCTGGCCTCAAGTGATCCACCCACCTCGGCCTCCCAGAGTGCTGAGATTATAGGAGTGAGCCACTGCGCCCGGCTGACCTGTTGTGTTTTTATAATGACTTGTCCGATGCTGTGGTGTGAGGAACTGGAGCACAGTACAGTGTAAGAGAATGTGCTATGTCAATGTTAACAGAGGCTGCTGGAGAGATCCCTCCATTGGATTTGAGACCCCTGTCTTGTAGGTGGGTTAATAATTAATAAATCTGAGCTGCTTATTTCTGAGCAAAGTACACTGAGGCTTATGTACCCCTTCTAAGAAAAAGGCAGTCAGTCAGTAGTGAGGAAGGAGGACTGTATAGTGTCTGAAAGTTCTTTGTGGAAATGTTTTGATTTTGATTGATAATTATACTGAGCTGAAGGCCTTTTTTTGTCTGAAGTTTCTTTTAAAATATATATATATTACATTTGTTTGCTGTTTTAGAGCAGGTGTTACAAACTGTAGCCCAGGGCCAAATCTGGCCCACAGCCTGTTTTTGTAAATAAAGTTTTATTGGAAGACAGCCATTCCCATTTGTTTTCATATTGTGCTTCAGCAGCCATATGACAGTTACAACAGCAGAGTTGAGTAGTTACAACAGAGACCATCTGGCCTACAAAGGCTCTTTACAGACAGCCCAGTTTGCCCAACCTCTACCCCTCTCCCCCATCACCACTTATCCCAGAAACACAGAACTATGATTTGAAACAAAGAAGACTGCTGACATCCAGAACCTGGTGATGGCTTCACTGGTGGAGGACAGTATGGAGGAAAAGGAAAGGTAAGGTTGACACCTTGTTTCTCTGACTGGAGTAACTGGGCAGGTAAGAGAACCATTATGGAGACAGCAACAGGAAATGAAGCACAGGTATGGAAGGATGGATGAATCCTGGAGGGTGAGAGGGTAGCAGACCCCCTGTGGACAGCATGATGGAGGCAGAAATCACCAGCAACCATATCTTAGTAGAACACTAAGACCCACAGACAAGGTTTTCCCTATGCTTTTAGAGACAAGCACATATTTCTAAAACAGAAGACTGGCATTTATAATTATATTGAGCTAAGGTCTTTTTTGTCTGAAGTTTCTTTTAAAATATATATGTATTACATTTGTTTGCTGTTTTAGAGCAGGTGTTACGAACTGTAGCCCAGGGCCAAATCTGGCCCACAGCCTGTTTTTATAAATAAAGTTTATTGGAAGACAGTCATTCCCATTTGTTTTCATATTGTGCTTCAGCAGTCATATGTCAGTTATAAGAGCAGAGTTGATACTTACAACAGAGACCATCTTGTCTGCAAAGGGTCTTTGCAGAAGTAGTCTCATGCAGCTTCCAGCCAGGAATGATTCCCAGGTTGCACCAGCAGAGGTTTAGCTGTGAATCAAGGGTGTGAGCTTGCTCCATAAAATCTCAGGAGCCCAGGACTGTATGGTTGAAGACTCCCATCTGCTGGCAGTGAGCAGTAACAGAACAAAGGAGAGTCAGTCTTGTCACAAAAAGGAATAAAAGGGCCAGGTACAGTTCATCACGCTTGTAATCCCAGGACTTTGGGAGGCTGAGGTGGATGAATTGCTTGAGCTCAATAGTTTGAGATCAGCCTGGGAAATATGGCAAAACCCCATCTCTACAAAAGATACAAAAATTAGCCAGGCGTGGTGGTGCACACCTGTGGTCCCAGCTAATCAAGAAGCTGAGGTGGGAGGATCACCTGAGCCCCAGAGGTTGAGACTGCAGTGAGCCGAGATTGTGCCACTGCACTCCAGCCTGGGTGTCCAAGAGAGACCCTGTCTCAAAAACAAAAAAAAAAAGAAAAGAAAAGGAATAAAAGTAGAGTAAAACCCTAAAGGGTTTAAGGGGCCTTAATTTCTTGGTGTCTCCAGAGTTGTTTCCGTAGAACCAATGGATCTGTACAATCTGCTTCTCTCCATCTCCTTGTGGAGGGAAGCGGGGGTCAATTTTGGCAGTCTGTGAGGCGGTCAGCCATGTTCAGTCCCCTTTGGGTCTCAGTAATGCCCCGTTCCCCTCTGCCCTGTGGCAGCTGTTCCCAGTCTGGGTGTCGTCCATACCAGGTAATCACATGCAGGCTATTTGGGGTGGAATGTCAAAAGGGCCATCAAGAATCACAGAATAAGAAGTTGAAGCATCACTTGTCACAGCCATTTTGCCCCCTTCTCAAGAAACGAGATTTCTTTCTTTCTTTTTTGAGACAGAGTCTCACTCTGTTGTCCAGGCTGGAGCACAGTGGTGTGATCTCAGCTCACTGCAACCTCCACCTCCCAGGTTCAAGTGATTCTTGTGCCTCAGCCTCCCGAGTAGCTGGGATTACAAGTGCATGTCACTACGCCTGGCTAATTTTTGTGTTTTTTGTAGTGATGGGGTTTCACCATGTTGGCCAGGCTGGTCTTGAACGCCTGACTTCAAGTGATCCAACCACCTCGGCCTCCTAAAGTGCTGGGATTACAGGTGTGAGCCACCGTGCCTGGCAGGATATCTTTCTAAGAGCTCCAGGTGTGCTTTTTGTAAGCTTTCTCCACGGTGACCTCTTATTCAGAATTCTTACCAGGATCCAGTGGGCTAATGCATGGGAAAGCTCTTTAAAAAGGAAGAAGTCCTGTAAGAGCTGGAGGACACTACACTATCTTTCATTCATATACCTTTAATTGTTCTCATTGTCTTTTGGAATTTTAGGTAATCCTTAACTTCCCATATGCTGTGAGTAAAATCTCTTTAGTGAGGTTGTTTATATGGAATTTCCTAGCTAGCTATTCCCCTGCCCCCTTTTCTCCATACCCTTTATATATCGTCACATAAATCTCCTATAGAGCCATATGGCCCGCCCTGCGCCCGCCCCTTTACTTGTCCTCCGCTAGGATTGGGTCCCGGGCCCCCCCCCCGTCGGGGGAGATATCTGTGTGTGTATGTGTGTGTGTGTAGGGAGGAGAGAGGGGGGACGCTCGCGTGCCTCGTTCGCACTCAAACCTCTCCCTCCCCCCCCCCCCCCCCCCTCCTCCCTCCTCCCCCCCCCCCCCCACGGGAGTATCTATGTGCCACCAAATAAACATATATTTTATATTTTTTTTGGAGACAGGCTCTGCGCTCGTTCCCCGCGCGGGCTCGATCTCGGGCCCTCCAGCGGGCCCTCCCCCCCCCCCCCCCAACCCCCTCCTATTATTGCGGGGACCCCCGCTCACCCCCCCCCTTTTTCCTTCTTATAAAAAGAGGCACCCCCCGGAACCCCTGGGATCCCCCCGGGGCCCCGGTTTATATGGGGGGGGGCTGCTGCCTCCCCCCCCCCCTTTTTGCGCCTCTGGCGCCTTTTTCCTTCTCGGGTGTGGTTGCGTGCGTTTCCCCCCCCCCCTCCGCTCCCCCCGGGGTCCTCTCACCCCCCCCCCCCCCCGATTCCCCTCTCCTCCCATACCTTCCCTTCTTCCCTGCTCCTGTCCTCTGAATGGTTCTCTTCCTGCCCCAGTCCCCCCGCCAGAAAAAAGGGTTATCCCTTCCTTCCTTTTCCCCCATACTGTCCTCCACCAGCAGAGCCATCACCAGGTTCTGGATGTCAGCAGTCTTTGTTTTAAATCATAGTTCTGTATTTCTGGGATAAGTGGTGACGGGGGGAGAGGGGTAGAGTCTGGGGCAGGTGGGCTGGGCTGTAGAGTGCTTTGTTTCTTGCTGAGTCCTAGTGGTGTGCAGAGCTGCTGAAGGCCGCCTGCAGTGGATAGTGCAGTGCACAGCAGTGGGCAGCTTCGAGACAGGAGACAGGGTGCTGGGACTGTCTGGGCTGAAGGTACTAGAGCTCAGGAGGAGTGGAGGGATTCCAGAGGCGTCAGCAGGGCATATGAGTGATGGACTGGGTGGCTGGATGGTGGGGAGGGCACGGAGAGAATACTAGGATGATAGGATGATCTCTACATGACTGGGTAGGGAGGATGTAGCTACCAAGCAAGCCAGGTAACCCAGGGCTGTGCGTGCACATGTGCGCGCGCGCGCGTGTGTGTGTGTGTGTGTGTGTGTGTGTGTGTCTTTCATATTTGTTTGCAGGCCACAGGAAAAAATAAATGTTACATCTCGAGCCAGGACTCACATCTCTGTACCTCTGTCTGCAATAATAGAGGCACACATGATGTTGATTTGAATGCTGAGACCTCGTTTTAGGGTGCTGCTTTCTTTTGATCTCTGCCCCCACTTTCCTTCTTGTCCTGGGACCTTCTTTCCAGCGCGTTGTGCAGTATTCAAAACACAATATACCTTCCCTTATTGTTAGAGCTCACAGGCTCTTTGGATCCACATGTGATAATTTTACTTAGGTCAGGCCCTCTTCTATGAGCCCTACATGTATGGCTCATTAATCCTCACACCCCCATGAAGTGTTAGCATTTTCTTTACTTTTCTACTTTTCTTTTTCTTTTTTTTTTTGAGACAGAGTCTTGCTTTGTTGCCAGGCTGGAGTGCAGTGGCCCTATCTCGATTCACTGTAGCCTCTGCCTCCTGGGTTCAAGAGATTCTCCTGTCTCAGCCTCCCGAGTAGCTGGGACTACAGGTGCATGCCACCACACCCAGCTAATTTTTGTATTTTTAGTAGAGATGGGGTTTCACAAACATGTTGACCAGGATGGTCTTGATCTCTTGACCTCGTGATCTGCCTGCCTCGGCCTCCCAGAGTGCTGGGATTACAGGCGTGAGCCACCGCGCCCGGGTTCTTGACTTTTCAAACAAATAAATCCTGACCCAGTGAGTTTACTGACTTTCCCAAGACCTTACAGCATATAAGTGACGGAGCTGGGGTTTGAGCCCTGCCCTTCCAGCTCCAGGGGTGCCTGTTCTTTTATTTACCATACTTCACTGTCACAGAGAAAAATATATCGGAGGTTGGGCGCCTGTAATCCCAGCCACTCTGGGACGCCGAGGCAGGAGAATTGCTTGAACCTGGGAGGTGGAGGTTGCAGTGAGCCAAAATCATGCCATTGCACTCCAGCCTTGGTGACAGAGCGAGACTCCATCTCAAAAAAAAACAGACCAGCTGCGGTGGATCACACTGTAATCCCAGCACTCTGGGAGGCTGAGGCGGGTAGTCTGCCTCAGTTCAGGAGTTTGCAACCAGCCTGGGCAACATGTGAAACTCTGTCTCTACTAAAAAAATACAAAAAATTACCTGGGCATGGCAGCATGCGCCTGTAGTCCCAGCTACTTGGGAGGCCGAGGCAAGAGAATTGCTTGAACCTGGGAGGCAGAGGCTGCAGTGAGCCGAGATCGCACCACTGCACTCCAGCCTGGACAATGGAGTAAGACTCCATCTCAAAAAACAAAAAAAAAAAGAAAAACATATCAGAAAATAATACCCTTAATATATGTGATGCTTTTGTTACTAGCTGTTTTAATCTGTCTCATCCAAAAAATAATGCTGGTCAAAACCTACTACACTGATTTCTTGACCCTCCTAATAGATCTCAAGCTGCTTTTTTTGTTGTTAAATCTTTTAAACTTTTTAATTTTTTCATATATACAGGGTCTCGCTATATTGCCCAGGCTGGTCTCAAACTCCTGGTCTCAAGTGATCCTTCTGCCTCAGCCTCCTAAAGTGTTGAAATTACAGGTGTGAGCCACTGCACCTGGCCTCAAACTGTGTTTTGAAAATACTGGGTATATTCTACTTCCAAAGCACGTCTCAACTCCTCTCCACCATCCCAGCTGCTGCCTCCTACCTCAGGCTCCTCTCTGGACCTTACCTTCTTACCTGGCCGACTCCTCTGGCCTCCTACCTTTTTACCTTCATCTGTGCTTTCTTCCTTCCAACCTGTTCATGAATAATTTGAAAAACACATCTGCCCATATCAGCCTCCGATTTAAAATCTTTAAACACCCTATTGCGGTTAGGTGCCTAGTGCTTGATATGTGGAAGATGATCAGCAAATGTAAGAGTGAAGAAATAAAGAGTATTGTGTGTTTTTCCTCAGGACGAAGATCTTCTCCCAAGTAAATATTTTGAGGTTGACTTTCCAATGATCGTCACGAGAAAGCTGCACAGCATCAAGTAAGTGTGGTGTGGCCAGGTGGAATTCAGACCCAGCTCTCAGGAGGTGGCAGATCTGAACGCCAGCAACTTCACTGTAGGGTGCTGCCTCTTTCACTGCCCCCCCACTGACTTTGTTTTTTGCCCTGGGACTCTCATTTCAGCAGTTGTACAGTCTGCAAAATGCAATATACTTTCCATTTTTACAGATCACAGGCTCTTTGGCTCCCCAAGTAATTAAAATTAACACGAGGCCAACCAGATTTCCTAGATGGGGTTTTTATTTTTGGGGCTTGTACTCAAGCACTAGGGAGACAGCAAAGGTGCAAAGACTGTTTGGTTGGCTCCCAGAAGAGGCTGGCAGGGATGTTTTTATTAGTGAAGCATGGAAATTGACATCAGGGGTACAGTAGGCAGGCTGAGCTGGGCAGAGCACGTGAGGGGTAGGGGATGCAGGTCCGAATATCTGGTTGTGATGGTTATCTTGATTAATGGGCCACTTGGTGGTCTGGCTGGCGGCAACAAGACTGTCAATCAATTGTTAGTGTTCCTTCCTGAGCTGGGACACTCTATAACCTTGGTTTCATATTTAGATTTCCTAAGGCCAGTTCCTGGAATTCTTTAAGTAGAAGGCATGGTTAAATATGAAGAAGCGACCCCATTCTATTTCTGTTCTACCTTACTTCCCCCCTGAGAGATTTCACCCTCTGTATTCTTAAGGAGAAAGGGGTGAAGGTCTCATCTTCTGAAGCTACTTCCTGCCGAACAGGGGGTGTTGTCCCTGCCTAACTTCAAGGGGCGGGGGAAATCTCTCACTGACTGTTCTAAAGACCTGTAGGGACTGGGATGCTCCTGGGATGGTATGGGTTGGAATCCTTGGGCCATCATTAGCTTGGCTTAGAGTTGTTGAAACCTGAAAGACACAAACTTGACCAAAAGGTTAAAAACACAATACCCTGAAAGTAATAGCAATCAGATGGCCACTTAGGGTTCAAAGAAAGGTAAAAACCGTCTCATACTTTGTAGGTATCCTCTGATGGAGCCCCAGATGGCTTGAACAGTAGAGTTATTAAAATTATGTGGCCAAGTAGCCTGTTGGTAAATCTTTATTTTTATTTTCTTTTGGAGACAAGGTCTCACTCTGTCGCCCAGGTTGGAGAGCAGTGGTGCCATCATGGCTCACTGCAGTGTCACCTCCTGGGCTCAAGCGATCCTCTCGCCTCAGCCTCCCGAGTAGCTGGGAGTAAAGGCACGTGCCACCAAAACCACCTAATGTTTTTTCTTTTTTTTGGAATTTTTTGTAGAGATGGGGTTTTGCCATGTTGCCCAGGTTGGTCTCAAACTCCTACGCTCAAACAATCCACCCACCTTGGCCTCCCAAAGTGCTGGGATTACAGGCTTGAGCCATTGTGCCCGGCCTGGGTAAATCTTTTGAACTTGCAGTTTAACCAATCCTGAACTGTTAACATAAGAACAACAGATGTGGTTTATTACTACACATACCCCCCACCCCTACCCCTTGTTCAGTGAGAAGACAGTCCTGGGCAAATCTGTTGTCTAAGACAGCATTTTTGGCTAGGGAGTGCAGAGAGGCTTGACGTTCTTTTATGCGTCTGCCTAAGCTAGTTGCCAGTGTTTCAGGGGTTTGTATTAAGTTTCTAAAAGCTCCCTCACAGAATGCAAAGCCATCCCAAGGGTCTGCTAAGGGGCAGAGCCACCCCAAGGGGCTATTCCAACTGCTGCCAAAATTAGCCCTATTGCCCTTTTAGATTTTACTGTGTGATCTTATGAACTGTTACTCCACTGGGACTTAAAGTACCTAACATGCATTCTTCATTGCATCGTACATTATCCACACAAGGGCACGCTAGTGCAAGTAATGGAGAGGTAAAATTGGCTGAGGGGTAGCTGTTGGTCACATGGTAGTCTGGGTGTCCACAAAGGAACGAAATACCCCATGGGTGCACAAACTCACACAAGGCGAGAGGAGTTCAGGTGAGTGACTAAGGTTTGGAGAGAGGTATTACTGTTTTGGCATGGGGGAAAAGATAGCCTTCCTGAGCCCAAGTTTGATCAGGGTTTTTCTTTACTGCTAAGAGAAAACCTGGCAGGATTTCAAAGTAGGCGGTTCAGCTTCTCTTTTTTCCTCTCTTTTCCGTGACTGAAGCGTTTAGCAGTTCAAAGAGGTTTATACATTCAAAGGAAAGGGAGACCCTTAGGTGTACCATAAGAGGTGCAGAGGTTATTTTAGGGTTTCCATACCTCCTTTGTGAATTTGGTAGTTGAGCTTTTAGGGGATGCAAGAGGCAGCCCCTCTGAGCCTGGGGATAATGGTAGCATACCCAGCAGTTGGACATATTATTACCTGAAGCTGTAATGCTGGAAAGGTTGACAAGAGAATTTGTTTCTCATCTGAGTGGGCCCAAGCCTACCCTGTGCCACAATGGGTAGGAGTAGGAACAAAGTAGAGTAGCATCTTTATACCTAGCAGGGAAAAACGAAGTCTTTACCCAAGGGAGGAGGCTGAGCAAAGCAACAGAGTAACAGTAAAGCAGTTAGCAGTATAAGGAAAATTACTGGACTCAAGATCTCTAACCACATTACTTGGCCGATGATGAATTGGCTCTTTTGAATTTGAGGTCTTCCACAGGTTCTCAGGAGTAAGATGGGCCTTCTGGGTGAGTCTGGAAACATTTAGGAGAAAGGATTTCTGATCGGGAGAGGTGTACCCAGGTAGGGATTCCTTGTGACTTGGCTGTGGTTGGAGTGGCCAGGATCACCCAGTAAGGGCCCTTCCATTTAGGCAAGCGGTGGTCCTCTGGGGAGCCCGCCTGCCCTTCGAGTCTTTAGGAGGACTTGGTCTCCTGGATTAACTTGCAAAGGGGTTTTCCCATCCTTAGTTGGGGACTGGCAGGATTTTGTTTCCATACTCTGAAATCTCCTTCTGAATCTGTCCTAAATTGATACTGTAATTTTTGATTGAATTCTTCACTTAACAGGAGGTCAGTGGGGAGGAAAGGCCTCTGGGAGATCATCTCAGAAGAACTAAGTCTTAGGCTGCACAAAGGGGCCCTGCGGACTCTAAGAAGCAACAGGGAGTGTCTTAACCCAGGGCTTGGGCGTCTCCTGACAGCTTTGCTAGGGTTGTCTCAAGTTTTTGGTTCATCTTTGTAACTTTCCCTGATGATCAGGGGTGCCAGGATGCTGCCAGTTCATAATCTATTCGTAGGGCTGCGGAGAGGCCTTAAGTCATCTAAGTCATGAAGGAAAACCTGTGACCACACTGAGGGGACATGGGGAGTCAAATTGAGGAATTGTTTCCTTTAGAGAAGATTTAGACTTCTACTGCTTTTTCTGTACATGTAGGGAAAGCCTTGACCCATCTTGTAAAAGCATCGACAAACACCAGGAGATAGTTGTACCCTCGATTTGTAGGACTTTGGGTTAAAACTACCTGCCAGTCTTCTCCCAGATAAGCTCCCCTGTGTTGAACCGGTTTAAGCCAAAAGAGGGGAATTGGATGGCTTTGGGGATTATTCCGGGCACACAATTCACAGGCAAAGGTTACTTGTTTTACAGTTTTTCTCAGTTCCTTTCTGATGAATATTTTATGGACAATATTCCATAAAATATCTCTCCCTTAATGTGGCATCATGGAGATGCTTAATAAGTTTCCACTGGTCAGTTCCCAGAATAAAAATCTTGTCACCATCTATGAACCATCCAGCACTGATTTCCTGGTATTCCTGCCTCTTAGCTTCCTCTCGCTCTTGCTGTGAGTATTGTAGGTGATTAGGAAGGTTAATAGGGTCTGTCATTAAGGCCAACACATTACTGGGCTCCTGTAACCAGGCTGCCTGTTTTGCAGCCCTATTGGCCCTATTTCCTTTTCTAATGAGGGACCAGTTCCCCAGTGACCTTTGCAGTGAATGGCTGCCACTTGGCAGGGAAGTTGTGCTGCTTCCAGGAGAAGTAGGATTGGATCCTTATGTTTGCCTGGGGAATTTTTAGCTGTTAACATTCCCTTTTTCTTCCATATGGCTGCATGGGCACGCAGCAGGAAAAACCTATACTTTGAGTTGGTGTATATATTTACTCCCTCCCCTTCTCCCAGTTGTGAGGCTCTGTTAAGGCCACTAGTGCTACTTTTTGTGCTGTTTTGGGGAGGAAGAGCTTTAGCTTCTGTAATCTCCTTTGGGCTTACTACTGCATGTCCTGCCTTTTGGGTCTCCCTCCACAAAGCTACTGCCATGAGGATACCATTCTGCCTTTGCATTCTCAAGAGGCTTATCTCACAAGCCAGGCCTGCTGGAGTGTGTTCTTTGGGCCCTGTGCCTTGATGCTGTGTGCCCTCATCAGCTGTGGTTAGGAGTGAGGTCGCCATGTTCAAAGTCTGACATACCCTCAAAGTAATACCCAGGGTGTCTAATAAGAGAGCTTGATAGTTGATCAGCCTCCCTGCAGTGAGCCAGTGGTGTCCCTTGGCTTCTAACCCAGTCTGAACCAAATGGGTGTCACAGCTTCTGTATATTGTCCCTGTGTCAGCTTGGATGCTTCACTAAACAGCAGGGCAGTGGCTGCCACTGCCCTCCAGCAGCCAGGCCACTTCTGTGTAACTGGATTTATCTGTTTTGAAAAATGAGCCATTGGCTTCTGAACAGGTCCTAAAGTTAAAGACTCCCAAAGCTATTCCTAGTCTCTCACAAACATGCAGGGTAAATGGTTTTTCTCAGTTGGGAAGTCCAAGGGTGAGGGCTTGACCCAGCTCAGTTTTTAGGGCTTCAAAAGATTATTGATGTTTCTTTTCCCAGTACAAAGGCTTTCTTTCTTCCTCTTTTAGGGTCTTACATAGGGGTTTAACTATCAGGCCATAATTTGGAATCCAAATATGGTAGAAGCCCACCATTCCCTAGAAACCCTGGAGCTGCCTTTTTGTTTGTAGGACTAGCAATGAAGTGATTGCTTTTTCCAGCCCACAGCCAGTGTTCAGGCTCCTGGGGTCAGAATGAAGCCCAGATATCAAACCTCCTATAAAGAAATCTGGGCCTTGGATGGGGTGACCTTGTATCACCGCTTAGCCAGGAAACTCAGGGTTTTAATAATATTGAAATCTGAATCCTGCCATGTCTGGCTGACAATTAACAAGTCATCCACATATTGTAATAAAAAGTCCTATTCTGTAGGCTTAGCTCCCTGCATTGCCAAAAAGGTGGGGGACCTTCCCAGAAGCCCTGGGGAAGCACAGTTCATGTGTTCTATGTGGCTTCTCTGGGTATCAGGGGATTTCTCCATTCAAAGCAAAAAGATACAGGGATTCTGGATGGAGATGGCTACACAAAGAGAGCATCCTTGAAGTCTAGTAGAGTGAAAACTGAGCATCTCCAAGTATCTGAGCATGGTGTATCTGAGCAAGTTTGGGACCATTGTTGGCTGGATGGGAATGACTGCCTTGTTACCCACCTTCAAGTCCTGCACAAAACCATTTACTCCATTAGGCTTTTTAACAGGGAGGATTGGAGTGTTGCCTGGGGACTGGCAGGATTTAATTAGCCCTTGCTATAGGAATTTATAGAGTAATGGCAGAATCCCATTCAGTGCCACAGATTTTAGGAGGTATGGTTTCCTCCATGGGTAGCCCATCCCAGGCTTCAGGTCTGTCTTAACTGGAGGAACTTGATTAGCCTGTTCTAGGACTGAAGTGTCCCATAGGGTGGGGGTAACTTGATCCTTGCTTTCTTTGGGAATGTTTGCCGTCTCAAGTTCCTGTCCATCTAAGAGTGCTAGCAGGTGGATTCCCTGTTCTGGCTTTGCCTCTACCTGCACTCTGTCCTCTTCCAGGGAGATGGTGGCTCCCATTTTGCTTAATAAGTCTCTACCCAGCAATGGAGTAGGACATTCCGGGGCATACTGAAATGAGTTAGAAATAATCCTAGATTTGGCCTTACAAGCAAGAGGGAAAGTTAGTTTTCTTACCTTAGGACATGTGTCTATTCCTGTTATCCTGCAGTTGCAATTGGAGAGGGGTGAATAGGCGGGGTCAGGACAGAGCAGGCGGCTCTGGTGTCCACAAAGAACTCAGTTTTCCTACCTGCCACGTCAAGGGTGACCCAAAGCTCCGTGGTGTGATAACGGTGGAGTATGCTGCTGTCAGAGGCAGGGTGCTGTCGGTTGTTATGTATCAATCTCATCTGAAAGCTTGGTGAGGAGGGGGAGGCTGGCCAGGGTTGCCTGCCGACTTTCCCGTTTTAGGGTGGTCAGGGTAGCCCCTCTTCCAGTGACCCTCCTTCCTGCAAGACGCACATTGGCTCCATCCAAAGTCAGCTGTCTTTGATGGGTTGGTCTCGTGGGCCTCCTAGGGTCACCCTGAGGTGGTGGATGGATTAGGGCATCCAGAAGCTGTGCTGTCTTGGCCAGTCTCCTCTTCTCATCTGCCTTCTCTGTCTAGTCCCTGTTACTGAAAACCTTAAAAGCCTTCTCTGCCAAGGTCAACAGCAGGGTCTGGGGTCTGGCCTCCAAATTTTCTTTAATTTCCTTCTAATGTCCAGAGCTGACTGAAGGATCAAATGCATGGCACGTGATGCCTCCCCCTCTGCTGCCTCTGGGTTTTCATGGGTGCATTTCCTAAGGGCCTCAGGGACTCGATTGAGGAAGACTGCTGGGTTCTCCTCCTTTCTCTGGGTAATTTTCTTGACCCTGTCATAGTGTACAGGTTTTACTATACATTTCCTTCTTCCTTCAGTCAGGCAGGTGACAGAGTGGCTCCTTCTAGCTTTATCTAGGTTTTCTTCATAGTCTCACTTGCATGGAGACTATGCCTGAAATTGCATATTGGGGTTTAGTGACCACCTGGCATATTCCTTAGCCTTTTCAAGTATGCATTCCTTTTCATCAATAGTGCAAAGTGACCATAACATCCTGCCGTGTCAATGAAAAGGCAAAATTTAGTTTAACAAATTCATCTCTAAACTTATCAGGATCCTCTGAAAATCCACCAAAGTTTTTACATAATCCTAGATCCACCACCAAAAAAGGAGCATGCACCCTTTTCACTCCCTCTTTTCCATTCGTTTTTCTGAGGGGAAAACAGCTCTGGGCAAGTGGGGAAGCAAAAGGGTGCCAGTTCAGAGTCTGATCAGAGCGCTGTTGGGGACAGCACAGGGGCTTCCCTGCCCAGGAGGCCTGCTTAGGGTAGGGAAGGAGTGCCAGGGGTCTGAGCCTGGAGGTCCACTTCCTCAAGTTCCTTCAGGAGGAACCTGGAAATAGGAGCCACACACACCTGACAAGAATCCAGCAGCCTTGGGTCCTAGTATAATTTCATAAAAGCTTGTACCTAAGTATCTCTCCCCATTTCTCTGTCCATTCACAGAATAGGTCCGGCTGTAAGATAGTGTTGAAATTAGTAGATCCACTTCCACCCATGGCTGTTTTTCTTGCTCTAATGTGTACTAGGGCAGATTGTATTATAGAGAAAAATCAGTTTCTTTTTTAAAAAAAAAAATGTTTTTTGAGACAGGGTCTCACTTTGTCGTCCAGGCTGGAGTGCTCTGGTGCGACCACAACTCACTGCAGCCTCAACCTCCTGGGCTTAAGCTGTCCTCTCACCGTAGCCTTCCGAGTAGCTGGGACCACAGGCAGGCACCCCCACTTACGGCTCATTTTTCCTGTTTTTTGTAGAGGTGGGGTCTTCCTGTGTTTCTCAGGCTGGCTTTTCTTTTTCTTTAAACCATCTGATTTGAATTCCTTCCATTTAGAAATGACACCTCCCAGACGTGAGTCTTGGAAGATGCCTGGGGCATTGCCCATGACTGTACCTTCTGTGTCCACTTATCTTATTAAAGGGCCAGGGCAGGGTGCAAGCACAGGCGTCAGGCGAGGAAAGAGAGTTGAAGTGCTCCCAGCCCCGCACAGCGCAATACAGGTCACACAAAAGGGCGGCGTGGCCAGCGAAGGGAACTTCTCCCCAAAACCAAGTGTCAGCTTGGATGGTTTCTTTTTTTTCTTGAACCTTACACGAGGTCCATGTTCTGCTGACCAGTGTCCTGCACTAGATAGTAACCAAATGACAGTCAGTAAGATGTTGAATTAAACACACAGAAAAAACAGATCTGGGCACGAGCCCCACGTGCTGTCAATTCTCCCCACACAAAGGCAGCACCCAGAGTCTGTAGGCTGGAACACTGAACAGACACAGAAAAGCTCACAGGCTTCCCCTTCCCACCGGGTGTGGCAAAGGGAGGGAAAGCACTGAAAGACTTCAAGATGACAGAGGCCAAAGCCAGGGCGCCCAATAGTTCCTACCAGCCATGTCAGTCCGTCCTGCACGGGTGTCTGTTCAGGTCGAGCCAATGAAATTAAAAGTGAAGGAAGGAAAGCAGAAAGGAAGAAGAAGGAAAATGACAACAAATAGGGGACACGAGGGAAGGGAAAGCGTTGTCTGGGGTGGGGGCGGCGAGGAGTCTCATGGACACCAGAGGAAAACTCACCAGTTCCTGCTGCAGTGCTGAATCAAAGGGGCTGACTGTTCATCCCCCACAAAGGGGTTGCTTCCCTCTGGCTGCTGGCTCACAAGCCTCTGCAGGGAAAGAAAATGCTCCTTGTGCTCCTGCCTGGCTCACTAGAGAATCTGTTATGGCGCCAAGCAGATTTCCCAGACAGAGCTTTTATTTGGGGGCTTGTGCTTGAGCACGCAGGGAGACAGCGGGGGCACGAGGGCTCTATGGCTGGCTCCCTGGAAAGCCCGGAGAGACATTTTATTAGCAAAGCCTGGAAACGGACATCAGGAGAGGGGCACGTAAGCTGGGCAGGGCAAAGCATGTGAGAGGCAGGGGATGCGGGTCAGCTTATCTGGTGGCTGATGGTTATCTTGGTTAATGGACCACCTGATGGGCTGGTCAGAGGCAACAAGGCTGTAATCAAGCTTGTTTAGCCTGAGGCCTGTAGGCCTCATGCAGCGCAGCACAACTTTGAATGCGGCCCTACACAAATTCATAACATTTCTTAAAACATTATGAGATTTTTTTTTGCAACTTCTTTTTTTAAGCTCATCAGCTGTTGTTAATGTTAGTGTATTTTATGTGTGGCCCAAGACAATCTTCTCCCAGTGTGGGTCAGGGAAGCCAACAGATTGTACACCCCTGCTGTAAATCAGTTACTCAGTGTTCCTGAGCAGGGGACACTCCACAACCTTGATTTCATGTTTAGATTTCCTAAGGCCAGTTCCTGGGATTCTTTAAGTAGAAGGCCTGGTTAAACATGAAGAAGGAGCCGAATCCCATTCCTGTTCTTTCTCATGACTCTCCATCCATTAATGTGTTTCCTGGAACATTTAAAAGGTGATGTCATGTTTTCATAATCTGAAGTTTGATGTGTCTTTTGTTTACTACTTTATTCCGAGGGTATATAGAAAGTTACCTGGCCTTGGCCAGGCACAGTGGCTCATGCCTGTAATCCCAGCACTTTGGGAGGCCAAGGCTGGTGGATTGCTTGAATTCAGGAGTTCGAGAGCAGCCTGGGCAATATGGTGAAACCTTGTCTCTACTAAAAATGCAAAAATTAGCTGGGCATAGTGGGTGCATCTATAGTCTCAGCTACTTGGAAAGCTGAGGTAGGAGAATCACTTGAGCCCAGGAGGTTGAGGCTGCAGTGAGCTATGATCATACCACTGCAGTCCAGGCTGGGTGGAGACCCTGTCTCAAAAAAAAAAAAGTGCCTGGCTCAGAATAGATGTGCAATAAATAGTTTTTTTGTGTACGTGAATGAATGATGAATGGGAGACTGAAGTTAGTTATTATATATGAGATATTATGGGGGCCATTCCGAGTCCAGTATTAAGGAATTTACAAAGTTGCAGATGACAAGTTTGCTAATGTGTGCTGAGAGCTTTTGTAGCCTAGTACCATTTTAAGTGCTTCACTTGGATTGTTTCATTCAGTCCTCATAGCACACTCATGAATTAAGTGCTGCCATTATCCCCTTTTTGCAGATAGGGAAACTGAGACTTAAAGAAGTTAACTTGCCCAAGGTCACCTGTCTAGGAAAGGGTGGAGCTGAGATTCAAACTGTGACTTCAAGCTCAAGGTCAAGGCATCTTAATAGTTTTAACTACAGTCCCCCCTTTTAAATTAGTCATTTAAATAAAACCGTAATTGTTTTAAATTAGTCCTTTTAAATTAGTTGTTTAAATAAAAACCGAATTCTTATATTGAAAAAAATGTGAATAAACATTGTTTCAGCTTGTCCTTTAGAAAAATGTGATCCTTACAAATTGGAAATAATTTTCAAGCTTTATTTTTTTCTAGATCCATAAAAATAAATTTTCACCCTTTCCTAATATATTTAATTTTATGTTAAATACGCTTTTAAAGTGATAAATGGCAATTCTGATGCTCTGGGAACTGCAGACTACTGGCTGGTTAGAACTCTGAGTGGAATAGAGTAACTGGCCCCCCGGGAGATGGTTTCCTGGGATGGAAAGTGTATTGGTGTTTGGCAGTGGTTGTTGGGATATTGATGCATATCTGATTTCTCATTTTTTGCATATTCTGGATTGGGGGAGTTACCACATAAATATTACTGAATTTTAAGTTGTGTAAGAGTGAGTTCTCTGGCTACCTGTAACAAATAACAGGTATCTTAAAAAGTTCGATTGAGAATAGGCAGCAAACTAGAGATGGCCCAAAAAAACATTGGAACATTTGAAACATTCTTGTTAGGCTGTCTTTAGCTATTTCTAAGTCTAAATACTTCATGATCGGTTTGTGATTTGTGTCCTGATCATGAAGTATTTAGGCTTAGAAATAGTGTAATGAAGTATTTAGACTTAGAAAATAGTATAATGATGTCACCTGAGACTGGTGTCCACTGAAGGTTTACCGTGTTGGCTTAAGGGTCCAAAGTAATTAAACTGAAGCCCTTTTTAGAGGGGCCCTTCAACAGTAGCAAATATATATTTGCCATTTTGGTAGTGAGTGTCTGCATTTGTGTAGTAAAATGAGCTCATGAGTAAATTGAGGAGCGAGTAGACTCATCTTTCTCCTCTTCCCATCTTCCCATAGATGCAAGCCTCCCCTATCCAGCCCCATTCTAGAACTGCATTCAGAGGACACACTTCAGATGGGCAAGTATCAACCTCATGCAAAATGGACTGTATTAGTATTTTTGCTTCCCACCCCCCTTTTTAAAGATGGGGTTTGTGTTGGGTGTGTGTGTGTGGTGTTATACAATGTATTGTCAACTGAGGAATGACAAGGTTCATAAATTTGGAAAGGAGAGCTTGCTTTCTCAGTGTTGCAGCCTGTAGGGTGGCCATTCTAACAGGCTGGGAAGCACAGCCTCCTGCCAGAAGCCAACAACAGACACTGTGAAGGAGGGGCAAGGGGAGGAGAAATTTACGCTCAGCTCGATGGGCGAACATACATATTTAATAAGCTATAGGAGGAGTCATGAATATTTATGAAGGGAGAACGGTGTCCATGTGCAATTGGGCTTCACACCCTATCATAGGTCCTATGTACAAAAAAATGGCAGTGTAGCATGATCCAAGAGTGGAGGTTTTGGCCCTCTGACATCAAAAGGTGAGGCAGAGGACACAAAAACCCACATCTGGCTGGAACCACTCCCTGGTCTGTGGTTTCTTATCAGGAAGGAATGCTGTTGATTGTTTTGAAGTTGCCAAAGGGAGGGGCAGCAGTCAGGCAGCTGGGTTGGATGAGAGCAGCAGCAGAGTCTTTTGAAAGGACTGGTTGCTATTTAGCCCTTAGGGAAGAACGCCTGCAGGCAGTTAGTGAGCAAGGGGTTTAAGGAGTCATCTTTTCAAGGTCACTCTGGGGTCCCCCTTGGTTCAGGAGGCTAGGGGTCTTAGAATTTTATTTTTAGACTACAGTAGACCTCTGCCGATACATTTACACTTATGTCGGGCTTACCACTAAGGAATTTTCAACGACTTTCTATATGACTCTTCTCAGATGTCCTTGGGTCTCTGATCTTCAGTCTTTAGGTAAAGACCTTGAATTAGTTGCCAACATTTCAAAAATAAATTTCTCATTTAAAAAATCTCGATTTCTGGCTGGGCATGGTGGCTCACACCTGTAATCCCAGCACTTTGGGAGGCCAAGGTGGGTGGATCACTTGAGGTCAGGAGTTCGAGACCAGCCCGGCCAACATGGTGAAACCCCATCTCTTAAAAAAAAAAAAATCTCGATTTCTAGCTTTCCTTGGAAAAATCAGAAGACGTGGTAACATTAGGCCATGATTTCTACAAGGAAACATTTAAATAGTGGCTGCTTCAGTCAGAGGAGTTGCCCATCCTCCAGTTCTGTCCCCACCACTCTCTGGCATCTTACACATGACCTGCTTCACTCATTTCTGTTACCTGCTTGGCCCTGGTAGTCAATTTTTCCTCCCAGTTTTTTTGTCAACTTTTAATTATGACTGTGTCTAACAATGCTTTTCTCATTTCTGAGCCTTTCAAATTATGGGTAAGTCTCTACCACAAACTTGCCTTGTTTTCAGTTTTTGTCTGAGAGAAGTTAAAGGGGTTTATTAGTAATTCAGGTCAGAGAACGTCCAGAGAGGACAGCCCTCACCAGTGGTCAGCACAGGTAACACTGTGGGCACCAGGTGACTAGATGAGCCAGGTCCTTTTATTATAACAAATAGGGACATGCGGAGAGGGAAAGTGTTGTCTGGGGTGGGAGTGTCAAGGGGGGGGTCTAGGCTTTTTCTAGCCCGCTCCTTTAAATTCTTCCAGCCTCTACCCATTATCCAGTTCCAAGTCTGCTTCTTCATTTTCAGGTACTTACAACTACAGTCCCACTTCTCAGCTTCTCAGTACTGGTTTTCTGGCTTACTACCTTGTTTTGTGCTTCTGTAACAGATTACCTGGGACTGGGTCCTTTATAAAGAACAGAGACTTATTACAGTTTTGGAAGCTGGGAAGTTTGAGGTTGAGGGTTCCACATCTGGCAAGGGCCTTCTTGCTGTGTCATCCCATGGAAGAAGGTAGATAGGCAAGAGAGCCTGACTGCAAGAGAGAAGTGAAGGGGTGCAGACTCGGAACCCATTCCCACTCCCAATCCCAAGATAATGGCATTAATTCATTGGGACTTAATCACCTCTTAAGGGTCCTACCCTTCAACACTGTTGCATGGGGGATTAAGTTTCTAACACACGAACTTTAGATGAGACACATTCAAACCATAGCACCCTAACACTGGGTATTGGGATTTTAAAAATTTTCTACCAGTCTGGCCAGGTGCAGTGGCTCACGCCTGTAATCCCAGCACTTTGGGAGGCCAAGGTGGGTGGATCACCTGAGGTCAGGAGTTCGAGGCAAGCCTGGCCAACTTGGTGAAACCCTGTCTTTACTGAAAATGCAAAAATTAGCTGGGTGTAGTGGCAGCTAATCCCAGCTGCTCGGGAGGCTGAGGCAGGAGAATGGCTTGAACCTCGGAGGCGGAGGTTGCAGTGAGCCGAGATTGTGCTGCTGCACTCCAGACTGGGTGACAGAATGAGACTCTGTCTCAAAAAAAAAAAAAAAAAAAAAAATTTTTTTTTTAACCAGTTTGGTAGGCCAAAATGATGCCCTATTATTTTTTAAAAATTATATAACTTCGAATGCTAGTGAGATGGAGCGTCTTTCCTTTGTTTTATTGGCCTTTGGGACATTTTGTAAATTTTTTCATTTCTTTCTTCCATTAGTTTGTAGTTTCTTTCCTTTTCAATTTATAGGAACCCTTCGTAATGCAAACACATAGATGTGTTCTTTGATAAAGGTCTGTTGTCAACTTTTTTTTTATTGAACTTTTTTCTCATTCTTTTACTTTTAACTTTGTGTCTCATGTGGGTAAATATTTTAGTCTGGTTCTTTATAGTTTTTGATTTTACCATCGTGCTGAGAAAGGAGAATTTGAATAAAAATGAAATAAAAAATGTGAATGAAAATTTGGGCAAACCAATAGGTGATCATAAAACTGACAAAAAATATTTGTTAAGAAATGACCTTGTTTTATCAAACCTACAAGGCTATGACAGTAAGAATCACCATTATTTATTCATCAGTAAGAAGAAAAAGTACCGACACTTAAGCCGACATATCACCAACTTGTTAAATGCATCCTGATTTCAGAAATGTTAAAATGGGAAAGGATGCATCTTAGAATTGATGATGTATTTTTTTAAGCTAAAATCTGCCTAGGGTAAAAAATCAGAAGTGTACAAATGGGCACACAATGAAGAGTCAGAAGGTGTTTTTAAAAAGGAAGACCGAGTGTGATGTCTCACGTCTGTAATCCCAGTTCTTCAGGAGGCTGAGGCGGTAGCATTGCTGAGGCTACCTATTGAGACCCTGTCACCAAAACATAAAATAAAATTAGCTGGGCATGGTGCTGTACGCCTATAGTCCTAGCTACTTGGGAGGCTGAGGTGGGAGGAAACCTTTAGCTCAAGAGTTGGAGGCTGCAGAGAGCTGTGATTGTACCAGAACGCTTCATCCTGGGTGATAGAGTGAGACCCTTTCTCTCAAGAGCAAAAAAGGAAATTGGGTTCTGTTATCCCTTTGCTTAAAAATCCCTCATGGGTAGGACCCATATTCATTATGCCTCTGTGTGCCTCCTGATTTTACTTTTTTTTTTTTTTTTTTGAGGCAGGGTCTCACTGTTGCTCAGGCTGGAGGACAGTGGTGCGACCATAGCTCACGGCACCCTTGAACTCCTGGGCTCAAGTGATCCTTCTGCCAAAGTTGCGTATCTGGGACTACAGCTGTGTGCCACCACATCCAGCTGATATAAGAATTATTTTGTAGAGACAGGGTGTTGCTGTGTTGCTCAGGCTGGTCTCAAACTCCTGGGGTCAAATGATCCTCCTACCTCGACCTCTCAGTGTTGGGATTACAGGCTTTAGCCCCCGAACCTGCTCCTGATTTTCCTTTGACCTCAGTAACTATGGTCTAGCCACACAGATTTTTTGCTGTTCTCTGTGCCAAGCATGTTCTTTCCCTCAGTCCTTTTCACTTTCTCTCCCTTCTTTGCTCAATGGGCTCCTTCTCATCTGCTCAGCTGCCACCTCCTCAAGAGGCCCTCCCTGACTACTAGGCTAAAGACCCCTCCTCCCACCCCCCACTGCTGCCTTATGTCACACTCTTCTTTCTCTTTGAGTTTCCTTGTGGTACTAACCACTCCCTGATATAATCTTTATTACTTATTTATTTAATGATTCACGTTCTCTCTCCCTCTTCTACCATGTAAGCTTCCTAAGAACAGGGACTGCTTCTTTTTCACCACTATAACCCCTGCACCTAAAGCAGTGCCGAGTGCACAGAGATTGTTGAATGAATACTCACGTGACTGCTTGAATGGATGAAGGTGTTTGTGTTTTTGCAATCCACTTCAACTCTGGTGAAATTAGGTAGGCAGAAAGAGAAAAGAACAGCAAGTGAAAGCATTTCAGAGTGGGAACAGGATTTCAGCTGGGCCCTGAAAAGGAGACCTTATCTAGGGAGCAGATGCTCTCAGCCAGGGCACACTGAAGGAACACCTGGGAAGGCCAGTGTGGCTGGGGCTTGGGTGGCAGGAGGTGCGTGCTTCAAGACTGAGGGTCTCGTAAAGCAGACTGAGAATTTTGGGCTCCATTCTGAAGGGAGTGGGAAGCCCGTTACACATGCCCCATGACACCCTGAACTTCTCTGCAGAACTCACCACACTTGCCCTTGTTCTCTCTTTCCCACTGGATTATAAGCCCCATGAGGGCAGGGGCCATGTCTTCTTGTTCATCAGTAATTCCCAGGACTTGGCTCAGTGCCCCCTAAGTGTCAGATAGGTAGTCCGACAAACTGATCCTCTGTACAGTCCAGAAATCCACCTGAGGCTGTCTCCATTTACCTTTTTTTTTTCTTTAACTGAGGGATCTTAGAAAAATCTAAAAGATCACTTTGCAATGCTTAATAGCAATGATAATTTGTCTGTCACAGAAGATAACTGTCAATGGGATTGATGGGGTTCATTACAGATCCAACACATCTCTGTTGAAATGCATCTGGTGGTGATGGAAGAGACTGTTAGTCATATGATACACCAGCACGTGTGTGTGTGTGTTTATTGTATTACATTGTATAAGTCTTCAGTTTTCTCATGCCTTTTCGCCTCATGACCCGATCACTTCTTAAAAGTGATTAAGACCAGGCTGAGCCTGGTGGCTCATGCCTGTAATCCCAGTACTTTGGGAGGCTGAGGAAGGCGGATCACCAGAGGCTGGGAGTTCGAGACCAGCCTGACCAATGGAGAATCCATCTCTACCAGAAATACAAAATTAGCTGGGCGTGGTGGTGCATGCCTGTAATCCCAGCTGCTCAGGAGGCTGAGGCAGGAGAATCACTTGAACCTAGGAGGCAGAGGTTGCGGTGGAGCTGAGATCGTGCCATTGCACTCCAGCCTGAGTAAAAAGAGCGAAACTCTGTCTCAAAACACACACACATGTACATGTGCACACACACGCACACACACAAACACACAAAAGTGATTAAGACCGACTTGGTGGCTCACACCTGTAATCCCAGCACTCTGGGAGGCAGAGGCAGGAGGATCCCTTGAGCCCAGGAGTTCGAGACCAGCCTGGGAAACATAGGGAGATCCCGTCTGTACAAATAATAAAACAATTTAGGCAGGCATGGTGGTGCACACCTGTGGTCCCAGCTACATAGGAAGCTGAGGCAGTTTGGGAGGTCGAGGCTGCAATGAGCCATGATCCTGTCACTGCACTGCAACCGGGGTGACAATGCAACCCTGTTTTAAAAAAAAAAAATGATTAAGACGACAAAGTATATGAGCTTAATGAGGCAGATAATTAAAGCCTGTATCCGTTAGCTTCTGCACTGTAACAAGCTGCTGCAAAGCATGTGGTTTAAAACAACAGCTGTCTATTTAGCTCACAATTCTGTGGCTTGGCAGTTTGAGTTGGGTTCACTCAGGTGGAACTTCTCAGCTGGGCTCATTCCAGCACCTGCCTGGATTTAATCACTTGTGATCGTCTTCACAAAAGACCTCTGCTGTGTAACAGGCATTGGACCAGGCCAGGGAGTCCCTACCTTTCTTGCTTCCCAGTAATTTGTCTCAGTAATGTTTTCATAGTATCCCTGGGCCAAAAAACACACTCAGCAGTTCTTTTTAATTATTTGGGTTTAAACAGCTGAAGTATTTATGTCCTAACAACTTAGTAGTCATTTGAAAAAAAAAGTACAGATAAAATGAAAGAAAAACTCCATTTTTATATCATTCTTAAGTACCCAGAATTGCTTACTGAGATACATGCTCTTTTTTTTTGTTTTTTTTTCGAGACAGAGTCTTGCTCTGTTGCCAGGCTGGAGAACAGTGGCACAATCTTGGCTCACTGCAATCTCTGCCTCCCGGGTTCAAGTGATTCTTCCGCCTCAGCCCCCCAAGTAGCTGGGACTACAGGCGCGTGCCACCACGCCTGGCTAATTTTTGTATTTTTAGTAGAGAAGGGGTTTCACCATCTTGGCCAGGATGGTCTGGATCTCTTGACGTCATGATCTGCCTGCCTCAGCCTCCCAAAGTGCTGGGATTCCAGGTGTCAGCACCACGCCTGGCCAAGATGCATGCTCTTTAGGGCACTTTACAACTTCATCTTGGGATCAGATTGGACACCACCCCATTCCACAGTCACATTGGCACAGTACTTGCTTTTTTTTTTTTTTTTTTTTTGAGACAGAGTCTTGCTCTGTCTCCCAGGCTGGAGTGCAGGGGTGCACTCTCAGTTCATTGCAACCCTCCGCCCCCTGGTTCAAGCAGTCCTCATGCCTCAGCCTCCCAAGTAGCTGGGGATTACAGGCATGGGCCACCACGCCTGGCTGATTTTGTATTTTTAGTAGAAACAGGGTTTCACCATGTTGGCCAGGCTGGTCTCAAACTCCGGGCCTTGAGCAATTCGCCTGTCTCAGCCTCCCAAAATGTTGGGATTACAGGCATGAGCCACCATGCACCTGCCTGGTACTTGCTTCTTAACCACAGCATCTGAACACTTAGCTTTGCAAGCATACAGAGCAGTCTGATGTTGAAACTGTGACAGTCTTGAGCTAGTAGCTTACTTATGCCTGATGGATGTTGAGTAACTCTGTGTTCCCCTGAAAAATTTAAAATATTTCTCTCTGCCCCAGCGAATTTCTCATCCCACCCCATGGTACTGCAGTACCATCACTTTACCATTGCCTTGAATCTCAACCACAGTCTTCTAAGATTGGCATTGTTCACATTTTATGATTAAAAGTAGTCTCAAGTGATGATATGACTTTCCCAGAGTCACATGAAATTTTTTTTTTTTGAGACAGGGTCTCACTCTCTCCCCCAGGTTGGAGTGCAGTGGTGTGATCACAGCTCACTGCAGCCCAGGCTCAATCAATCCTCCCACCTCAGCCTCCCAAGTAGCTGGGAGTACAGCTGTGTGCCACCATACCTGGCTAATTTTTGTGTTTTTTTGTAGAGATGTGGTATCGCCATGTTGCCCAGGCTGATCTTGAACTGCTGGACTCAAGCAATCTTCCTGCCTCAGCCTCCCAAAGTGCTGTGGTTACAGGCGTGAGCCACAGCGCCTGGCTTACTCACATGAAATTTGACATCAGGGCTGTTTGAGACCAAAGCTCATGTTGCTGCAGATTCACTCCGAAGCAAGTTTTTATTTTGGATACTATGTTCTGGATAAAAGCCACAGCATGTTAAGTTTCCCCTTTCAGAGAATAATTAGGACTGTTTAAGGATTTTTAACAATTGAATATCAACGAATGGTTTTGGGTTTTTGTGTGTAACTTTAATTCAGGGTTTCACAACCTTGACACTTGGGTAGGATAATTCTTGTAGTGTGGGACTGTTCTGTATATTGTAGAATGTTTACCAGCGTCCCTGGCCTCTGCCCATTAGATGTCAGTAGCACCCTCTGGTTGTGACAACCAAAAAATGTCCTCCATATATTGCCAGATGTTCCTTAGTGGCAAAGTTGTCCTGTTGGAGAACCACTGCTTTAATTTAATAAAGACCAAGCCGAGTAGTTAGGATTGTCATAACTCTCTTTTCATTCTGACCGTGTAGAAATTGGTTCTTAGGTTTTTAAACCATATTATGGTGTTATGTTTTTAGGGCTTTTCCTCCCTCTTAAGCCTCTTGGAAATCAATCCTCTAAAGAAGTATTGATCATAGAAAGAACTACTGGTAGCAGTACAGAGGCTTTAAATCAATGTTAATTGGCTTTCCAGACTAGGGTAAATATGTTTTTTTTTTTTTGGTTTTTTTTTTTTTTTTTTTAAAGAGTCTCACTCTGTTGCCCAGGATGATGGAGTAAAGTGGTGTGATCTTGGCTCACTGCAACCTCTGCCTCCCGGGTTCAAGTGATTCTCCTGCCTCAACCACCCCAGTAGCTGGGATAACAGGCGCCTGCCACCAAACCCAGCTAATTTATTTTCAGCAGAGACGGGGTTTTGCCTGCTGGCCAGGCCGGTCCTAAACGCCTGAGCTCAGGTGATCCGCCCACCTCGCCCCTCCCAAAGTACTAGGATTACAGGCGTGATCCACCACACTGGGATGGTGTGTTTCTTTAGAAAGTCTCTTCTATAAGTATCATACAAAATGTTTTCAGTTGCCTTACATTTTTCTATAATGAAATAGAATATAGGAAAAGAAGGGATTGTGGATCTCATTTTGGCAAGCAAGTTATCGTTCTCACAAGCTCTCAGAAGCATTCCAGACAGATAAGGGCTTTTCTGTTCTCATGGCCTCTTGCCAGTGCTAGATTTTATACCAATGGCCTTATTTTCCCAGGATTCTAAAACTCCTTCGGAACTTGCTCTGAGCCTCTGTCCTCCACAAATACGTTAGTCCCTGCAAAATAATGGTAAGGGATCTTTCAAGGACAGATAACGGACCCTCTTATTTTCCGAGAGCTTGAGATAGCCCCCTGATTTAAGAAAAGCAGCTGAGTCATGTGATGCTGGTGTGTGTTGCCCAAGTCATCAAATTCTATCATTTATTAAAGGAATCTCAAGGTCATCTAGTCCAGTGCTTCCCATGTGGTATGCTAGTATGTCACCACATACGGCTGGGCCACTGCAGAGAGGTGGGTGAGCCTTAAGTCACTGACTCCCTTCAGCTTGGATGTACCTTGTGCACAACTTACAAGAATAATCATGATGATATGTGATTTTTGCTTTACATGCTAATATTAGACCCTAATGTGAGTAAGATAGGTCTCCCCTGAACTACATGGCATTAGAGTTCGTGTGTTAATATTCTGGTGTGTTATTTGTTATTTTTTGGTCAGGAATGGAAAATCTCATTCCAGATATACTTATTATTAATATATTGTTGTTTGCAAAAAGTTACACAGGCATTTTGGAATTGTTTTCATAATAGGGTAGACAACTGCCTTCATATTCTTTTATTTTGCAGAGACAAGGTCTTTGTTCTGTTGCCCAAGCTGGAGTGCAGTGGCACGATCGTAGCTCACTACATCCTTGAACTCCTGGGCTCAAGCCATCACACCTCAGCCTCTGGAGTAGCTGGGACTACAGACATATGTCAGCACAGTCGACTAAGTTTTAAAATTTTTTTGTGCAGTCTTGCTACGTTGCCCAGGGTGGTCTTGAACGCATTTAAGCCATCCTCCTGCTTGGGCCTCCCAAATTGCTGGGATTATAGGCATGAGCCACTGTACCCAGCCACATGTCATATTCTTTTTATATTACTTTTCTGACTCCTGACACCCTGGGGCAGACTTTGGGTTTCCTGCTTGCCCATTGTTGCTTTCCTGACATCTAGCAGGCTCTTAGGAAGTGTTTCTTTAGCTTATGGTGTGTAACCAGATGTATTTGAATCAGCCAAGTGGGATTATCAGGATAATAAGTGAAAACCTACTTACATTAATAGTTTAGCCTTTTCAGCACTTTTTGCTGAAGTTCTCAGAGTCAAGAGAACCTGAATTATTAGCAGTAGTACAGGTGGCTGTTGATATTTCACCTCCTGCCATGGTTTGTACCCCTTGAGGAAGTTGAGCGAACAATGTCTGGAAGTTGAGTGAATAATAAACTCAGGCAGTTTTCTTTCTTTAAAACAATGTATTAACTTTTATTTTTTATTGTTATTTTTCTGAGATGGACCCTCACTCCAGTCACCCAGGCTGGAGTGTAGTCGCATGATCTCGGCTCACTGCAACCTCCAACTCCTGGGTTCAAATGATTCTCCTGCCTCAGCCTACTGAGTAGCTGGAATTACAGGCATGTGCACCACCATGCCCAGCTAATTTTTTATGTATTTTTAGTAGAGATGGGGTTTTGCCATGTTGGCCAGGCTGGTTTCAAACTCCTGACCTCAGGTGATCAGCCTGCCTCCTCCTCCCAAGGTGCTGGGATTACAGGCATGAGCCACCACGCCCAGCCTTAACTTTTAATTGAAAAAAGTTTGAAGCGTACACATATGCATTGTGACTAGGTTGGTAAACCTCCCTGTACCCATCACTTGACTGTCTCATTTTATTTATAGCAGTGGTTTCAAGAGTGTAAGTCATGAGACTAAGCATCAGTACCCTCTGGGAACATCCTGGAAATGTAAATTTCTACTAGTGAAAGATGTAGTGAATCAGAAACTTGGGGTGGAGCCTGTCAGTCTGTGGTTTAGCAAGCCACCCAGGTGATTCTGATGACTGCTGAAGCCTGAGAATCACTACAGATACCATTCCATCCTAACTCCGCTGGAGTCTTTCAAAGCAAATTCTGTCATTTTATTTGTAAATACATTAGTACATAAACTGTCTTTTTCAAAACAGTACAAATTGGTGTAACATTTAGAGAGCAGCCTGCTAATGGGTCCCCCATGTTTAAATAGGCTTACCCTCTGATCTCTTAATTCCACTCATACTATCTACTTGAAAGAAATAACTGGACAGATGCTTCATGATGTATATGCAAGGATGCTTGCAATGCCTAGATGGGGAAAACTTAGGAATACCACATGTCTCATAGTGAGGGATTGGCTTAATAAATTATGTTTTATCCACTCAGTGGAATGCTATGAAATCATTATAGAGAAGGTTGTCCCTTCTAAGGATGTTGTTATTTAGGAAAAGCAGTTTTACAAACCAGATATTGGGTGGTCCCATTTTTTTTCTCTATTCAGGGTGTGTGTGTGTGTGTGTGTGTGTGTGTGTGTGTGTGTGTACACCTGTGCGTGCATGCCATGTGCACGAGATGGGGAGAATGTGTTTTGTTGTGTACACTAACTTTAAGCATGTAGGACAAAAAGCCGGAATGTTACACACCAAAACATGAATAGTTACCTTTGGAAGATATGATTATGGTTAATCTTTACCTTCCTCTTAATCTATTTTTTTTAAACAGTGATGCATGTAATTTTATAGTAGGGAAAAACTGTAAAGCTACTATAACTTTGGAAAAGACATTTTCATTGAAATTATAGCCTCTGATTGCATTTGCAGATGGACACATACTGGATTCAAAGAGATATGCCGTTATTGGAGCAGATCTCCGAGACCTGTCTCAACTGGAGGAGAAACTAAAGAAATGTAACATGAATACACAGTGAGATTTTTTTTTAAAAAAACCTCTTTTGCTTTTGTGATTTCATGCTAATTATGAGATAAGGCCAGTCCGAAGTACAGCATGATACCCATGTTCCATTTTTTTATTCAGTAAGTTTTATTTCATTGCTATTAAGTTTTCTGAAATGTCTTCTTTTTTTTTTTGAGACGGAGTTTCACTTTCGTTGCCCAGGCTAGAGTGCGATGGTGCGATCTCGGCTCACCACAAACTCTGCTTCCCAGGTTCAAGCGATTCTCTTGCCTCAGGCTCCAGAGTAGCTGGGATTACAGGCATGCGCCACCATGCCCAGCTAATATTGTATTTTTAGTAGAGATGGGGTTTCTCCATGTTGGTCAGGCTGGTCTCAAACTCCTGACCTCAGGTATCTGCCCATCTTGACCTCTCAAAGTGCTGGAATTACAGGCGTGAGCCACCACACCTGGCATAGTTTTCTGAAATTTTTTAAGCAGCGCTGTTCTTTAAATATGTTTCCCCATTCCAGAATCATCTGTGTTACTTTGCAGAAATACTAGTGCCTAATTTCATATGAAAGTTTGAGAGAAGATAATTGTATGGATAGAAACATATTTGTAACATATAAAGAAAAGATTAGCATCCAGGATATATAAAGAACAACTACTATTTTGAAAAAAAGCCTCATAGAAAAATGGGCAAAGGTTAGATGACCAGGCAGCTCAAAGAAAGAACTGAATATCCTATGAAACAGGTATTGGGCATCAGCGATAATCAGATGAAATTCTATTTTACTCTCACCAAGTTGGCAAAAATGTAAAGAGGACAATACCAAGTATTGGCAAGGATGTGGGGTTAGGGAATGATACACCATTGCTGGAAGTGATCTTGGTATAACCATTGCGAAGAGCAATCTGAAAGTATCTGGTAACATTAAAAGTGTGTGTACCATATGATGTAGCAGTCCCACTTTTGTGGGTGTCCCCTTGAGAAGATCTTGCATGTGTGCATAAGGAGGATGTTCACTGTAGTTCATGAGTCTGGGAACTTAGTCCAGCTGCACAGGTTTGATTTCTGACAGGAACATCCACTAGACCGTGACCTTGGATAACTTGCTTCACCTCTCTGCATCTGTTTCCTCTTCTCGAAAAATGTGAGTAATAGGATGGGCATGGTGGCTCATGCCTGTAATCCCAGCACTTTGGGAGGCCATGGTGAGCGGATCACCTGAGGTCAGGAGTTCGAGACCAGCCTGGCCAGCATGGTGAAGCCCCGTCTCTACTAAAAATGCAAAAAATCAGCTGGGCGTGGTGGTGGGCGGCTGTAATCCCAGCTACTTGGGAGGCCAAGGCAGGAGAATCACTTGAACCCAGGAGGTGGAGGTCGCAGTGAGCTGAGATCATGACATTGCACTCCAGCCTGGACAACAGAGCAAGACTCCATCTCAAAAAAAAAGAAAAATGTGAATGCGAATAGAATAATAGAACCCAGCTGTAAGTGTTAGCAGCTGAGGATATTGATAACTATCAAATTTCTGAGAAATGCTATTCATTTCTGTAATTTCAATTGTTGGTCATTTTGATGGTTCCTCAAAGAGAAGATAGAAATAATTCCTAATCCCAGTACTTAGAGATAACCACCTTAATAAATTTTATCGCTAAGTTTGTAAATATATGTTTTTGTTTAAAATGTGATTATGCTATGCATATAATTTTGGAACTTTTTTTTTTTTTTTGGAGACAGGGTTCTTACTGTCACCCAGGCTGGAGTGCAGTGGTGTGATCTGTGCTCACTGCAGCATGAATCTCCCAGGCCCAAGTGATCCTCCCCACCTCAGCCTTCTGAGTAGTGGGGACCACAGGTGTGCACCACCACACCCCACTAATTTTTATAGAGACAAGATTTCACTTTATTGTCCAGGCTGGTTATGAGCTCCGGAGCTCAAGCAGTCTGCCTCCTTGGCCTCCCAAAGTGCTGGAATTACAGGTGTGAGACCACCGCACCCAGCCAGTTTTGAAACTTTTAAAAGAATTGGCTGGGCGCGGTGGCTCATACCACCCAGGAGGAGGAGGTTGCAGTGAGCCAAGATCGCACCACTGCACTCCAGCCTGGCAACAGAGTGAGACTCTGTCTCAAAAAAAAAAAAAAAAAGAATCGAAGATATATGTGTATATGTACACATATAATCATTCATGTGTTTATTAGTCTTCACTGATTTAGCAAATAATCGAGATTCTGTGAGGTACAGATACTATAGAGTCATGAACAAAACAGCTTACACAGTATTATGTAAGGAAAAGAGACATTAAACAGCTAAATACATTTGACTGTTAATTACTCTTGTGGTATCTGCTTTGAAGAAGTGTAGGGAAGCATCTAATAGGCTATCTTGAATCTGGGGACCATGGATAGCTTTTGTGTCAAATACAGTCCCTGAAACATCATACTTATGAGCTGCCCATCAGTCCATTGGGCAGGATATACCATGTTGTTTTCAACGAGTTTCTTGTTGGGCAGTTGATTTCACACAATTTATTTTTTCTGAGATCTCCTGCCAGTAAAAGCAGATGAAAATCACCCATTGGCTTTTTGGGAAAAATCACAGCGAGCCATAAGGAACATCAATATTTAGGGGTCAGGAAGGGAGGAAGAGGCCTCAGTAAAGGAGTCTGAGAATGAGGAGTAAGTGAACTGGGAAAAACCAGTTGAGTTGTAGAGACAAAGGAGAAGCGTTTCTTCAGGCTTCACCAGTCCTGTCGGCACTGACCCTGTTCCAGACTAGTTGGGTCAAGGAGAGTCAAGAATATTGGTTCCCCCACCTTGAATTTTGGGATAAAGGAAAGAATAGTTCAAGCAAACCAAAAAGGAGAGTGTACATGAGTTGCATAGAGTTAACTTGCATATAACTTGTGGGCTGCCAACGTTCCTTTTAAAAAAATTAAGGCTTTTAGATACTTCCTTTGTTTTTTTTTTTTTTTTTTTGAGACAGAGTCTCACTCTGTTGCCAGGCACCAGGCTGGAGTGCAGTGGTGTAATCTTGGCTCACAGTAGCCTCCACCTCGGGTTCAAGCAATTCTCCTGCCTCAGCCTCCCAAGTAGCTGGGACTACAGGCATGTGCCACCATGCCCAGCTAATTTTTGTATTTTTTAGTAGAGATGGGGTTTCACCATGTTGGCCAGGATGGTCTCAATCTCCTGACCTCGTGCTCCTCCCGCCTTGGCCTCCCGAAGTTCTGGGATTACAGGCATGAGCCACTGCGCCTGGCCTTAGATACTTCTTAAGGAGTTTGTTGCTTCTCCTGTTTCATAGTTTGTTGATTGCTTTGGGTCTGGTGAATCAGAGTGTATATACCAATAATGTAATTTCTTGAAGATTATTCAAGTTGTGTTTCAATTTTTTTTTTTTTTTTTTTTTTTTGAGACAAGATCTCACTCTGTTACCTAGGCTGGAATACAGTGGCATGATCTTGGCTTACTGCAACCTCTGCCTCCCAGGTTCAAGCAATTCTCAGGAGGCTGAAACCTCCTGAGTAGTTGGGACTACAGGTGCATGCCACCATGCCCACCTATTTTTTGTGTTTTTCTTGTTTTTGTTTTTTTTTGAGATGGAGTCTCACTCTGTCACCCAGGCTGGAGTGCAATGATGCGATCTTGGCACACCGCAATCTCCACCTCCCAGGTTCAAGCAATTCTCCTGTGTCAGCCTCCTGAGGAGCTGGGATTACAGGTGCCTGCCACCACACCTGACTAATTTAATTTTTGTGTTCTTAGTAGAGATGGGGATTTCTCCATGTTGGCCAGGCTGGTCTCAAACTCCTGACCTCAAGTGATCTAGCCACCTTGGCCTCCCAAAGTGCTGGTATTACAGGCATGAGCCATCATGCCTTGCCCTGTGTTCAATTCTTGATGGCAAAAGTTTATATAAGAAGAATTAGCCTAGGCAAAGCAGTAAGACTCCATTTCTATAAAAAGTTTTTAAAAATTAGCTGAGCATAGTGGAACATGCGTGTAGTCCAGCTACTTGGGAGGCTGGGGCAGGAGATCACTTGAGGCCAGGAGGTCCGGGTTACAGTAAGCCGTGATTGCCTCACTGCACTCCAGCCTGGGTGACAGAGCAACACCCTGTCTCTAAAGAAAAAGAATTAGGTTCTATTAAATGAATGTTAGTATTTCTACATTATATCAGTCAGCTTTTGTTGTGTAACAGATCACCTCAAATTCAGTGGTTTAAAACAACTCAGAGTATTTAGTTGCTCAGAATGCTATGAGTTGGCAGTTTGGGCTGGGCTTAGCTGGATGTTCTTTTGCAGTTTGGGCTGGGCTTAGCTGAATGTTCTTCTGTAGTTTGGTCTGGGTTTAGTTGAATGTTCTGCAGTTTGGACTGGGCTTAGCTGGATGTTCTTCTGTAGTTTGGGCTGAGCATAGCTGGATGTTCTTCTGCAGTTTGGACTGGGGCTTAGCTGGATGTCTTCTGCAGTTTGGGCTCGGGCTTAGCTGGATGTCCTTCTGCAGTTTGGGCTGGACTTAGCTGAATGTTCTTCTGTAGTTTGGTCTGGGTTTAGCTGAATGTTCTGCAATTTGGACTGGGCTTAGCTGGATGTTCTTCTGTAGTTTGGGCTGAGCATAGCTGGATGTTCTTCTGCAGTTTGGGCTGGGCTTAGCTGGATGTCTCTTCTGCAGTTTGGGCTGGGCTTAGCTGGATGTTCTTCTGCAGTTTGGGCTGAGCATAGCAGGATGTTCTTCTGCAGTTTGGGCTGGGCTTAGCTGGATGTTCTTCTGCAGTTTGGGCTGGCTTAGCTGGATGTTCTTTTGGAGTTTGGGCTGGCTTAGCTGGATGTTCTTTGTAGTTTGGTCTGGGCTTAGCTGGATGTTCTTCTGTAGTTTGGGCCGGGCTTAGCTGGATGTTCTTTTGCAGTTTGGGCTGGCTTAGCTGGATGTTCTTTTGTAGTTTGGGCTGGGCTTAGCTGGATGTTCTTCTGTAGTTTGGGCTGGGTTTAGCTTGGATGTTGTTGTGTAGTTTGGCCTTACTTAGCTGGAGGTTCTTCTGCAGTTTGAGCTGGGCTTAG
>JAZHEH010001189.1:0-79418 GCA_036589455.1 Ateles fusciceps | reverse complement strand
GGTGTTATGTATCATCTTGTCGCTGGTGGTCTTGCTCACCTCAGCCTCCCGAAGTGCTGGGGTTACAGGTGAGAGGCACTATGCCCAGTCAACTTTTTTTTCTTTTGAGCTATTTGACAGCTTTTAACAATTGAGTAAAATATATTCCTGTGAACAAAATTTGGAGCACATTTCTTTTACCCAATTTCCCCCAGAATTTGCAGACTATTTGCGATCTAATTCTTAACTTATGGCAATATCGTTATTTGCATAAGTTCAATAAGAATGCATTTTCTTTTGTAACAGAACACAATTGGGGGACACTGGTTATATTACCAAGGCTTTGACTGGAATGACATGTTTTCAGACTGTATTGGCAAATTGAGGCTTACCTATAGAGCTTATAAGAGCCCCTTGGGAACACTGGCCTTGCCTTGTCCTTCAAGGTTGCCAAGCCTGTGGTAAGTAAAGAATGTTACTTTCTGATAGGCCCAGGAACCCGAGTTATTTTGGTACCCTAGAGAAGAGAGCAATTCACTCAATTCACACAGTTATCTGCAGGTACAAATATCCCTACTGGGCTCAAGAGGCTGTTAAAATGTCTAATCTGAGATTCCTTATGAGAAGTTTCAGCAAAGCTACGTGGTTTTTTTTTTTAAGCCTTTATGGCAAATAATTTTTCTTGCTGCAGTTTATGCAAATAATTAAGCCAAGCGTAGTAAGACTTAATACTTATTTTGCAAAAAAATTGGTTCTACTTTTATCTTTGGTAGAATTGGAAAACTGGGAGAGAGAAAAATTATGTTTTGGAAAAACTATAGTATTACCTGTTACTAGATTCCAGCTCATTTTTTTGGATTCCAGTCCATTGTTTTTGAGTCTCTGCTGATGACCCGATCTGATTGGTTCTCAAGGTCATTCACCTAGATCCTTCAAGGCTTCACATCATTCCTACAGTGACACCTGAAGCTAGGATTTTCAGTTCTTATGTTAGGGCTTATTATTTATTTTAAGTCTACTGTTCACTTAAGTACTTTACTAAAGCTGTAGATAAGAGTGCTAATGTTTTGTTATGCAGACCTTGGGATCTTAACTAGGCGCTTGTGAATACATACAAACAACTGCAAGACAACTTTCACTCCTCTTACCTGGGCAAACCCTACTCCAACTATCCCCCATCTCAGCAGGAAGAAGTTAGTCATTCATGTTCCCATCTCTGTAACTCACACTTCAGGACTGAAGCGTACTGAAATCCAAAGGGGGGATTCAAACCGGCTTTGCAAAAATTATAACAAAAGAAGTGTGACATGGAGATAGGCGTCTTGCTGCTAAGCTCTAAGCTGTGTTTGCTAGTACTGAGCAAAGTCCAGCAGCTAGGCATTGGGAAAGGCGACCATTACAGCTTAACTTAAAAGTAAGGATGATAATAGTTTCTTACTAAAAAGTAACCCGCTTCTTGCTGAGGGCCTGAAAACTGCCTTTGTAAGACCTAATGAAAGGGCGACAAGATTAGGTTATGGGAAGGACTTAATCTGCAAAAATGTAGGTGTAGTTTTTCTAGTCCTTACTACTAGGAGTTATGTGGCCTATGGATTTGTGGCTTCCCCAACTGCTCCTATGAATAGCATCACTCTGTAAAGCCTAAAATCGGTGTTTTGAGGATTTTTTTTAGATTTTCTGGCAACCAACTAACCCATGACTAAACTGGTAATATTTGAATAAGATAAAAATAAAATTAGAACCAACAGTATTAAAAGAGAAGTTTATGAGGCTAAAGAGGTAGATAATGGCCATGCTATCCAGGGCCTAAAGAGCCTATATTAACGATTTTATTTATTGTAAAAGCAATAGGAATCATTGAAAAGTTTTCAACCTGGGCAACATAGAGAGACCCCTATCTCTACAAATAATAATAATAACAAATTAGCCAGGCATGGTGGTGCATGCCTGTGCACCCAGTTACTTGGGAGGCTGTGGTGGAGGGGTCACCTGAGCCCAAGAGGTGAGAGGCTACAGTGAGCCATGTGATCACACCACTGCACTTCAGCCTGAGTGACATGAGTGAGACATGGTCTAGAAAAAAAAAAAAAAGTTTAAACGTGCAAAGACCACCACACTAATGTGTGGAAAAAAGTATTTGGATGAAGGGCAAAAGTAAGAACAGTTTGATGGGTTAGAAGGCTATTACTGAGAAAAGAAGAATTTCTTAGAGGTGGTGGGAGTGGTAGACTTTAAGAAAGACAAGAACAAGCGAGCTATTTTTTTTTTTTTAGATGGAGTCTTGCTTGTCGCCCAGGATGGATTGCAGTAGTGTGATCTAGGCTCACTGCAACCTCCAGCCTCTGTGAGTCTGTGAGTAGCTGGGATTACAGGTGCGCGCCACCATGCCTGGCTAATTATACCTGTTCTTTTTTGTATTTTTTAGTAGAAATGGGGTTTCACCATGTAGGCCACGCTGTTCATGAACTCCTGACCTCAAGTGGTCTGCCTGTCTCGGCCTCCCAAAGTGCTGGGATTACAGGCATGAGCCACTGCACCTGGCCCGAGCAAGCTCAAGAGACATTTAGCGGCGAGATTAGGGACAGGACATAACAAGGATGACTTCCTAGCTTCTGGCTTGTGTAAATGGATGAATGTTGGTGCCAATTACTGGGGAAAGGAGGAAGAAGGACTAGACCAGTTGGGGGCAGGCTTGGTCATCTGTCTCTCCAGACATCCCTTCATGTGGCTAGCTAGAGTCTCCTCACAGAATGACGGACTCAGGGTAGACATACTTATTACATGGTGCCTCAAAGGTCCAGAGGGAGTATCCCAATAAGCCCAGGTGGAAGCTACGAGGCCTCTTATGACCTACCCTTCTAAATGCCAAATTTCTGCTGCGTCTTTTTTGGTTAAGCAAGTCCCTAAGATTAGCCCAGATTTAAGAGAGAGGAATTAGGCTACACAGAAAGAGAAAGTGGAAAGGCCATGTGCCTCAACTAATGAACGAATGTTGATTATTATGAACTAAATGACTTTATTCAGTTTTTTCAATGTTTTATTCAGATTTTTTTAGGGTTTTTTTTTTTTTTACCTAATGTTCTTTTTTTTTGTTCCAAATCTCATCCAGGATACCATATCATATTTAGTTACTATGTCTCCTTAGGTTCTCTTGGCTGTGAAAGTTTCTCAAACACTCCTTGTTTTTGATGACTTAGACAATTTAAAAAAGTCTGTTGAGGGCATTTTGTAGCATTTGGGTTTGTCTGATGCTTGTTTCATAGTTAGACAGGGGTTATGGATTTCTGGAAGGAAAATCAGGAAGGTAAAGTGCCATTATCACATTATATCAAAGGTACATGACCTATTGCTGATGACATTAACCTTGATTGTGAATATAGAAAACAATTTCCAGGATTGTTGCTATAATGGGAAATAGGAAACTTTAATGGTAGTTAATGTGGTGTTCCATTTATTCACTCAACAAATATTCATTGAATGTGTACCATGTTCCAGGATCTTGGATACAACAGTGAACAAAAACAGGCAAATGTTTGCCTTCATTGAGCTTACATGGTTAAGAAGAGACACAATAAATAATAATATAATACATTTTATAGTATGTTAGGAGGTAATGCATGCTATGGAAAAATTATATCCCTGAGCAAAAGGGATGGGAGGGCAAATGACATTATTTATTAGTGGAGTGACTAGGGCAATGCCTTATTGAGAAGGTGGCATTTGAGCAAAGACTTGAAGGAAGGGGAGGGGTATAGTCATTGGAGATCTGGAGTAGAGCCTTTCAGATAGAAGGAACAGCCAGTGCAAAGACCCTAAGGTATGAACATGCCTAGTGTGCTTGAAAAACAGCAAGGAGGGGGCCGGGTACAGTGGCTCACATCTGTAATCCCAGCAGTTTGGGAGGCTGAGGCGGGCAGATCACCTGAGGTCAGGGTTCGAGACCAGCCTGACCAACATGGAAAAACCTCATCTCTCTTTTTTTTTTGGTAGCTGGTATGTGAGCTAGGAAAAACCTCGTCTCTACAAAAAATACAAAATTAGCCAGGTGTGGTGGTGTATGCCTATAATCCCAGTTTCTTGGGAGGCTGAGGCAAGAGAATCACTTGAACCTGGGAGGTGGAGGTTGTGGTGAGCTGAGATCACGCATTGCACTCCAGCCTGGGCAACAAAAGCAAAACTCCGTCTCAAAAAAAAAAAAAAAAAAGAAGAATAGCAAGGAAGCAAGGAGGTTAGTGTGACTGTGTGACTGAGAAGAGTCAAAGAAAGTAGGGGAGAGTAGTAGGAAATGATGCTAAATAGGTAACAGAAATCCAGATAATTAAAGACCTTGTAAGCAATTGTACAGACATTGATTTTCCTCTAAATGAGATGGGAAACAATTGGAGAGGTTTGAGCAGAAAAGAGACTTTAATTTAACTCTCTTTTTTGTTTTTTTCAAGTGTTTTTGACTGTAAGTTTATTTAATGCAAAACAATCCTCTCCAATTTTACTGAGGTTGCTGACCCAGCCCCAGCCTCCACTTTCTTGTCGGCTCCAGGGGGCACAGCACTCCATCTATAGGTATCTCTGTCGGCTTCCACTCCTGTGCAGGTCATTCACCCTCCAGACCTTTAGACCAAGGCCTGCCAGTCTCTGGACAGCTGTGGCGTAGTGTGGCAGGCACAATCTCCGGGGGGCAGATGAAGGCCATGCAGCCTCTCAAGTCCTGAGGCTATGTGAAGGAACAGTTTGCCTGGAGACATTTCTACTGGTACCTTACCAATGAGGGTATCCAGTATCTCTCATTGGTAAGGTACAGTAGAAATGTCTCCAACCCTCATTGGTAAGGTACCAGTAGAAATGATCTCCAGGCAAACTGTTCCTTCACATAGCCTCGGGACTTGAGAGGCTGCGGTGGCCTTTATGACATGAAGGTTGGACACATTCTTGTCTGCCAGCTGCGGGTGCTTAGGCATGTGGACATCCTCTTGGCCACTAGATTCTCTCCTTAAAAAGGAGTTCATAAACGGCAGTCCAGTTCTTCTTAGGCATCAACATCTCAGTGGCTGTAGGGTCCAGGGCTGGGGCAGGAAATGTTTGACTTTCATTATTAATAGGAAAATCTGACTCATGTTGAAAGTAGATTGTGGTAGGGGACAAGGGTGTAACACCAGTTAGGAGGCTATTGAAATAATCCAGGCAACAGATAATGATGACTTGAACCAGGATGGTAGCTGTGAAAGCTGTGAGAAGTGGGTGAATTATTTATATATTTTGAAGAGTAAAATAGGATTTTTGATTATTTCAAAGATAGAGTGAGAGAGAAGAGAGGAGTTGAAGAAATACCCAAGAGTTTAGAATCTAAGCACATGAAAGGATGGGATTGGCATCAACTGAAGGCTGTGAGTAATATCAGTTTTGGGATGTATGTGGGGGAGGCAGATTGGGGAGAGACTAGAAGTACTGTTTTATTTATTTTTTATTTTATTTCAGTAGTTTTTGGGAAACAGGTGGTAGTTTTAGACATGTGATATGAGATGTCTTTTAGATATTCAAGCAGAGAGAGTCAAATATGTACTTGGATATACAAGTCTTAGAGTTTAAGGGAGAAGTGTAGGGTGGAGATATAAATGGTGTTTTAAAGCCAGGAGACAAGATGAGATTATCAAGAGAGGGAGTGTGGGACAGAGAAGAGAATGCCAAGGATAGCATTCTGGGAGACAAGAAGGAATCAGTGAAGGAGTCTCAGAAGGAGCAGCTTTCTGAACATAGCCTGGAGGGATCATACTATGTGACTTCAAATTATATTTACAAGGCTGTAGTAACCAAAACACCATGGTATTGTTATAAAAACAGACACATAGACCAATTGAACAGGATAGATGACTCCAGAAATAAATCCATGTATTTACAGCCAACTGATTATAGACAAAGGCACCAAGAACATACATTGGAGAAAAGACATTGTCTTCAATAAATGGTGCTGGTGTTATTATATGGATATATTGGGAAACACACACACACACACACACACACACGCTAAAATAAACGGCCCTGCAAAAATTGGATATTCTATTCAGAAGAATGAAACCCAACCCATATCTCTCACCATATACAAAAATCAATTTAAGATGGATTAAAGACTTAAACATAAGATCTGAAACTATAAAACTACTAGAGGAACACAGAAGAAACACTTCTGGACACTTATCTAGGCAAATATTTGGTGGCTAAGACCTCAAAAGCACAGGCAACAAAAACAAAACAAAAGACAAATATGACTTAATTAAACTAAAAAGCTTTTGCACAGCAAAGGAAACACAAAATAAAAAGGCAACCTATGGAATGGGAAAAACATTTGCAAACTATATATCTGATAAGGGGTTAATATTCAAAATATGTAAGGAACTCAACACCATAGTAAAAACAACAACAAAGTAATTATATTAAAAAGTGGTCAAAAGGCATGAATAGACATTTTTCCAAAGAAGAGATACAAATGGCCAAAAGGTATATAAAAAATGCTCAACATCAGTAATCATCAGGGAAATGCAAATCAAAACCACAGTTAGATCTCATCTGACCCTAGTTAGGATGGCTGTTATTAAAAAGACAAATACACGGAAATTAGTACAGCCACTATGGAACACACTGTGGAGATTTCTCAAAAAACTAAACATAGAACCACCATATGATCAAGCAATCTCATGACTATTTATCCAAAAGTAAAGAAATCAGTACAACAAAAAGTTACTTGCACCCCCATGTTTATTGTAGCAGTATTCATAATGGCCAGGATACAGAATCAACCTAGGTGTTCATTAATGGCAAATGATATAAAGAAAATGTGGCATGTATACACAATGGAATACTATTCAGCCATAAAAATGAAATCCTGTCATTTGCAGCAACATGGATGGTCATTATTTTAAGTGAAATAAGCCAGGGACAAAAAGACATTCTTACTCACATGTGGGAACTCATGAAGGTAGAAAGTAGACTAATAAGAAACCAGAGAGGGTGGGAACTATATGTGGATGGGAGGGGTTGATGAAGAAAAGAAAGATTGGTTAATGGGTACAATCATACAATTACATAGAAGAAATAAGTTATAATGTTTGATAGCAGAGTAGGGTGACTATAGTTTGCAACAATGCATTGTACATTTCAAAATAGCAAGAAGAGAGGATTTTAAATGTTCCCAACACATAGAAATGATAAAGACTCATCTGGGCGCGATAGCTCATGCCTGTAATCTCAGCACTTTGGGAGGTCAAGGCAGGTGGATCATGAGGTCAGGAGTTCGAGACCAGCCTGTCTAACATGGTGAAACCCCATCTCTACTAAAAATACAAAAAATTAGCTAGGCGTGGTTGCACGTGCCTATAGTCCCAGCTACTTGGGAGGCTGAGGCAGGAGAATCGCTGGGAACCCAGGAGGTGGAAATTGCAGTGAGCTGAGATTGCACCACTGCACTCCATCCCGGGAGACAGAGCAAGACTCCGTCTCAAACAAACAAACAAACAAACAAACAAAATGATGAAGACTTGAGGTGATGGATACTTCTAAATACCCTGACTTCATTAATATACATACTATGCATGCAATGAAATAGCACATATACCCTATAAATATATGCAATTATTATGTATCAATTTAAAAGCATGTATGTAATGTAAGTCTGTACTTTCAGGGATCACTTCTATAGTTTGTCACTAGAGAAGTTTCTCTGAAATGGGTAGAGATAAAAAGCATGTATGTACTGTGTATATAAATGCGCCAAAAATTTCTGGAAGGATATACACACAAATATACACACAAATTTATTGCCAGTCATTACCTATGGGGAAGGAAGGGAAGAGTTAAGGAGGGGAGGGAGAATGAGATGGAGTGGGGCAGGACAGGGCAGGACACAGCAGGGGCACTTTAAGTGTTGTCATTTAGAGAGCACAGTGCTGTGATTACTTGAGTTCAAATCCAGATTCTGGTATTTCATATCTGTGTAATCTTGGGCAACTTACTTCTTTTCTTCAGTTTCTTAATCAAAAAAAAAAAAAAAGAAAAAGAAAGAAAGAAAATACTATCTACTTTAATAAGTAATTCTGAAAATTAAATGTGTTAATACCTAACGCACATGTTGGTACATGGTAAGTCCTCAACAAATGTTAGCTATTATGATTGTCATCATGCTTCTGTGTGGTTTGGATGTTATATGATTTGGAATATTCATGTACTTCCTTTGAAAAAGCCAAGAGAAAGGGGCCAGTAGAGAGTGAGAGGTTGAAAATGGAAAAGAGGTAATAGTAGGTTGAGTATGGCTAGTGAGGAGACCTGTACGTGAATGGGATCTATAATGCACATGGAGGAATTACTTGTAGATTGGAAGGATACCTTTCATTTTAACTGTAGAAAAGGATGGCTGTGAATATATTTCCAGTTTGGTAGTAGGAAGTTGGTTTCCCATCTGGGGACTTCTATCTTATCTTTAGGAGGTGAGTTCTTTGGGGCAGCTGAGGAGTTGGAGTTTTGAGGAAAATGAAGAAGATTGAGAAGTACCATTTGGGAAAATGAGTGAGTTGAAAACATGACAGAATCCCCAGTATTGAAGGTCCACTTGATGTTGGTGACCACAGAATTCAGAGTAGTACAAATCTGTTCATCTATGTGACTTTCTCTTGCAGTGCTTAACACCCTGGGGGTAGGGGTGAGAGGAAAGGCTGTGAACCAGATGCCAGCATCTTCGATGAATGAGCACAGGACAGCAAAGAGGTGGAGTCAAGGTGTACCCAAATATCATGAAACTCAGAGGAAGAAGGATCAGGGGGTTTTGCCTGAGGGTGGAGGAGGAATGGTTTGAAAGTTGCAGTGTGGCTGGAAGAAGATACCCACCTTACCTCCTCCCTATGCAGTACATGCGGTGTGTTGGTATAAATCACTTTCACTGGAAAGGGCTGTAAGGGAAGCTCCATCCTTATGGGAAACCTAGGAACATGGATATTCAGGGATGAGTTTGCGGATGGCAGAAGAGTTTGTTAATAATGGAATAGTGTTCCAGGAGGCACAGCCGAAGCATGTAAGGAGCGAAGGTAGAAGTGAGAGGTCAGGTTCAGGGAGAAGCAGCACAAAGCAATATGGGAATGCAGTTAGAGGATAAGAACAACAATAATAATGAAACATAACTTAATAATAACAATAACCTAACAGTGCTTTGCATAGGTCACCTAATTTAATCCTCATAAAACCTCATGAAGAATAGACCTTAATTTTACAGATGAGAAGACAGGCACAGAGCTCAAGTGATTTGCCCAAGGTCACAAAGTAGATATGTCAAACTGGATGCTTACATGTTGAATGATGACAGAGGAAAAGGGGATGTGAATGAGGTATGGTGGGTTTGGCTCATCACAAATTTGGTTAGATGGTTAGTCCTCCATTTTCTGATAAACAGGGGGCTCTCAGATCTCTCCAAATTTAGCTGTATTTGGACCTGGAGGCAGGAATTGCTGTTTTATTGGTGTTCCTTATATTGCTATGTGTGGAAGGATCCAGGCAGTGGCATGACCAGTACATTTTCTCACCTGTGCTTTGCAGAGTGATTGGTGGTAGGGGCAGTGGTGGGGTTTTCAATGCGTCTTACCCTAGTTGGGTATATAAAGTCAGGTTGCCGCTGCCTCTAAGGTATGAGGCTGAGAGGTGGTTTGTGGGAAATGTGAACCTGCTGGAAGACTTCACAGGCTGAAGATTCTGAGACATATGAGGCCCAGTTCTTTCTTGCAGCGAAAGCATCTCCTCCAGTGTTCAAAGCTTTGGCAGAGCTCCTAAAGAAACCTTTCTTTGCTAGACAATCTGAAGGGTTTGGATGCCATGCTTGGTGCTCAAGGAAATTTATAAAAAAGAACAGGAGGCCTTATTGCAAACTTCCTTGGGCAGTATTTCAGAGCCTTGTGTCAAGATGACCCTGTAAAATCCTTTCAGAATTCTAAGAAGGCAAACACAATTGTTAAATATTTAATGCTTATTACAGCTACCTTACTTATTTTAGTAAAATGTATGATAGACTTGGTTTTCTGTGCTCTGTGCTACATGTACATCAAGGACCCCTGTAAGATAAATTTCACAAAACATTTACATACAAGTTACAGGACAGATAACATGAATGTCTAAAACATAAAGGTCATTTATAACTATTACATGAATAAATGAGGTATTGTTTTAATTTTTGAAGAGGTTTATTTTGAAGCATTTCTTTTTTAATGATATATGGTTACTTGTAGCAATGATTTATTTGAAGATGAGTTCTTTGTCGGGAGCAAACCCTCAATTACAGCCTTGGAAAGACAGAATCCACTTTATGATGATACCACTTACAACACAATGTCCAGAAATGCATTGCAGTGAAAAGTGCCCCTGCTTATGTACCTGTATAGATGGGTTATGAATGAAGGTACTTATGCACATGCTACTGATCTGAATAGCTCATTAATACTAATGACCTAACGTAGCATTTGTCATCATTCAGATTTAGTTTCTGTGATTGTCAGAGTGTATGGAAGTAGATTAAAATACATATGTGGATATGGTTATATGTCAATTCCCATGCTTGTAAGATCTGTCATAACTTAGATAGCATATGTATAAGTTTTATAGAATTAAAATTTATGGGCCGGGTGTGGTGGCTCACATGTGTAATCTCAGCACTTTGGGAGGCTGAGGTGGGTGAATCACCTGAAGTCAGGAGTTTAAGACCAGCCTAGCCAACATGGTGAAACCCCATTTCTACTAAAAATACAAAAAATTAGCTGGGCGTGGTGGCGGGTGCCTGTAATCCCAGCTACTTCGGAGGCAGAGGCAGGAGAATCACTGGAATCTGGGAAGTGGAGGTTGCAGTGAGCTGAGATCATGCCATTGCACTCTAGCCTGGGCAACAAGAGCAAAACTCCCTCTTACACACAGACACAAAAATAAGAAAAGAAAAAAAAAAAAGAAAAAGAAAAAAAAGAACTAAAATTTATTATTTCTTGGCTGGGCATGGTGGCTCATACCTGTAATCCCAGCTAATCCCAGCACTTTGGGAGGCCAAGGTGGGCAGATCACTTGAGGTCAGGGATTTGAGACCAGCCTGGTCAACATGGTGAAACCCTGTCTCTACTAAAAATGCAAAAATAAAATTAGTTGGGCTGGCATGCGTCTGTAATCCCAGGCACTCAGGAGTCTGAGGCATGAGAATCTCTTGAACCCAGGAGGTGGAGGTTGCAGTGAGCTGAGATCATGCCACTGCACTCCAGCCTGGGCGACAGAGCAAGACTCTGTCTACAAAAAAAAAAAAAAAAAAAAAAAAAAAAAGTTAACTCTTATTAACTATTATTTCTAGCACTACAGATTTTCAGTGTAATACTTTTGTCATTTTTTTTTTTTGAGACAGGTTCTCACTCTGTTGCCCAGGCTGGAGTGCAGTGGCATGATCTTGGCTCACTGTAATCTGCTCCCTGAGCCCAAATGATCCTTCCACTTTAGCCTCCAGAGTAGCTGGGATTATAAGCATACACCAACAGGACTGACTAATTTTTAAATTTTTTTACAAATGGGGGGGTCTTGTTATGGTGCCCAGGCTGGTCTCAAACTCCTGGGTTCAAGCAGTCCTCCTGCCTCAGTCTCCCAAAGTGCTGGGAATACAGGCACGAGCCAGTGTGCCTGGACTATTGCTGTTTATAACGTATTTATTGTTAAATGGCAGGCTCCCAGGGCGATGTGAGATTTGCCAGGAGAGGAAGGCTGTTTGGCAAGAATCTTGACAGACAAAAGCTGGAGGAGGATGGAACAAGATGGCAGAATAAAAAGCTCCACTGATCATACCCCGCCCCCACAAGGACACCAGGTTAACAACTACCTACATAGAAGAAACACCTTCATAAGACCAAAATTAGGTGCGCCGTCATGGTACCTGATTTTAATTTCATATTGCTAAAAGAGGCAGTGAAGAGATTAAAAAACAGCCTGGAATTGCCTACGCCACCCCTTCCCACCCCCGGCAGCAATGGCGTGGTGGGGAGAACATCTCTGGGTGCTCGGGGGAGGGAAAATACAGCAATTGTGAGGCATTGAACTTAGTGCTGTCCTGTTAGAGCAGAAAGAAAACCCAGACCAAACTCAGTTGACGCCTGCCCATAGAGGAGAGCATTTAAAGTAGCCCTAGCCAAAGGGGAATCACCAATCTCAGCTGGAGACCTCAACACCCCATTTTCAGCATTAGACAGAACTTTCAGACAGAAAATCAACAAAGAATCATCAAATTTAATCTGCACTGTAGACCAAATGGGTCTAATAGATATTTACGGAACATTTCATTTAACAGCTGCAGAATACACATTATTTTCCTCAGCATGTGGATCATTCTCACGGATAGACTATATGTTAGGTTACAAAACAAGTCTTAAAACATTCAAAAATGGAAATAATATTAAGCATCTTCTTTGACCACAATGGAATAAAACCAGAAATTAATAAGAGGAATTTTGGAAACTATACAAATACATGGAAATTAAACAATATGCTCCTGAATGACCAGTGGATCAATGAAGAAGTTAAGAAGAAAATTGAAAAATATCTTGAAACAAATGATAATGGAAACACAACCTACCAAAACCTATGAGATACAGCAAAAGCAGTACTCAGAGGAAAAGTTTATAGCTATAAGTGCCTACATCAAAAAAAGAGGCAAAACTTCAAATAAGTAATCTAAGGATGCATCTTAAATGACTAGAAAAGCAAGAGCAAATCAAACCCAAAATTAGTAGCAGAAAAGAAATAATGAAGTTCGGAGCAGAAATAAATGACATTGAGATGAAGAAAACAATACAAAAGGTCAATGAAACAAAAAGTTGGTTTTTTGAAAAGTTAAAGAAAATTGGCAAACATTTCGCCAGAGTAACTAAGATAAAAAGGGAGAAGATCCAAATAAACAAAATCAGAAATAAAAAAGGAGGTATTAAAACTGATACTACAGAAATTCAAAGGATCATTAGAGGCTACTATGAGCAACTATATGCCAATACATTGGAAAATCTGAAAGAAATGGACAAATTCCTAGACACATGCAGCCTACCAAGATTGAATTAGGAAGAAATTCAAAACCTGAACAGCACAAAAGCAAGTAATGAGATCAAAGCTGTAATAAAAAGTCTCTCAGTAAAGAAAAGTCCAGGACCTGATGGCTTCACTGTTGAATTCTGCCATACATTTAAAGAAGAACTCGCTGGGTGCAGTGGCTCATGCCTGTAATCCCAGCAGTTTGGGAGGCTGAGGCGGGTGTATCATGAGATCAGGAGTTCGAGACCAGCCTGACCAACATGGTGAAACACCGTCTCTACTAAAAATACAAAAATTAGCTGGGTGTGGAGGCGCACGCCTGTAATCCCAGCTACTGAGGAGCCTGAGGCAGGAGAATCGCCTAAACCCGGGAGGTGGAGGTTGCAGTGAGCTAAGATAGTGCCACTGCACTCCAGCCTGGGTGATGGAGTGAGACTCCATCTCAAAAATAAATAAATACCAATCCTACTCAAATGATTCCAAAACACAGAGGATGAGATAATACTTCCAATCTCATTTATGAGACTGGCATTACTCTAATACCAAAACCAGACAAGGACATATCAATAAAAGAAGACCACAGGCCGATATCTCTGACGAACATTGATGCAAAAATCTCAACAAAATACTAGTAAACTAAATTCAACAATACATTAAAAAGATCATTCATCATGACCAACTGGAATTTATCCCTGGGATGCAAGGATGGCTCAACATATACAAATCAATCAATGTGATACAGCCTGTCAACAGAATGAAGGCTAAAAAGCTCCAGTTTCAGTTTGAAATAAAAACCTTTTATTTCAGTTGATGCTGAAAAAGCATTTGATAAAATTCAAAATTTACTCATGATAAAAACCCTCAAAATCAGGGGGATAGAAAAAACATACCTTAACATAATAAAAGCCATATATTATAGACCTACATCTAGTATTATACTGAATGGGGAAAAACTGAAAGCCTTTCCTCCAAGATCTGGAACATGACAGGATGCCCACTGTCATCATTGTTATTCTGGAAGTCCTAGCTAGAGCAATCAGACAAGAGAAAGATACAAAGGGCATCCAATTTGGAAAGGAAACAGTTAAATTATCATTGTTTGCTGATGATATGATCTTATATTTAGAATAAACTAGACTCCAAGAGAAAACTATTAGAACTGATAAAGTTATTACAATTGTAGGATACAAAATCAATATACAAAAATTAGTAGCATTTCTATATGCCAACAGTGAACAATCTGAAAAAGAAATTTAAAAAATAATCCCATTTACAAGAGCTACATATAAAATTAAATACCTAGGAATTAACCAAAAGAAGTGAAAGGTCTCTATAATGAAAAGTAAAATACACTGGCCAGGTGCCATGGCTCATACCTGTAATCCCAGCACCTTGGGAGGCTGAGGCAGGCAGATCACAAGGTCAGGAGTTTGAGACCAGCCTGGCCAACGTGGTGAAACCCCATCTCTACTAAAAATACAAAGAAATTAGCCAGGTGTGGTGGCACACACCTATAATCTTAGCTACTCAGGAAGCTGAGGCAGGAGAATTGCTTGAACCTGGAAGACGGAGGTTGCAGTGAGCTGAAATCATGCCACTGCACTCCAGCCTTGGCGACAGAGTGAGATTCCATCTCAAAAAAAAAAAAGAAAAAAAGAAAAAGAAAAGTAAAATACACTGAAGAAAGAAATTGAAGAGGACACCAAAAAATGGAAAAATATTCCATGTTCATGGATTGGAAGAATCAATTTAAAAAAAAAAAATTTTTTTTTAAAGACGGGGTTTCACCATGTTGGTCAGTCTGGTCTCAAACTCCTGACCTCAGGTGATCCACTCACCTTGGTCTCCCAAAGTGCTGGGATGACAGGCGTGAGCCATCGTGCCTGGCCTAATATTGCTATTTTATTTTTATTTTTTTAACTTTTTTTTTGTTTGAGACAGACTTTCTGTTGCCCAGGCTGGAGTGCAGTGGCACAATCTGAGCTCACTGCAACCTCTGCCTTCTGGATTCAAGTGATTCACCTGCCTCAGCCTCTTGAGTAGCTAGGATTACAGGTGTGCACCACCAGGCCCTGCTAATTTTTGTATTTTTAGTAGAGACGGGGTTTCACCATGTTGGTCAGGCTGGTCTTGAACTCCTGACCTCATGATCCACCCGCCTCGGCCTCCCAAAGTGCTGGGATTACAGGCGTGAGCCACCACGCCCAGCGAAAGAATCAATATTGTTAAAATGTCCATACTACCCAAAGCAATTTGCAGATTCAATGCAATCTCTATTAAAATACCAATGACATTCTTCACAGAAATAGAAAAAGGAATCCTAAAATTTATATGTAACCACAAAAGACCCAGAATAGCCAGAGTTATCCTAAGCAAAAAGAACAAAACTAGAGGAATCACATTACCTGACTTCAGATTATACTCTAGAGTTATAATAATGAAAACAGCATGGTACTGGCATAAAAACAGACACAGACCAATGGAACAGAATAGAGAACCCAGAAACAAATCCACACACCTATAGCAAACTCATTTTTTGACAAAGGTGCCAAGAACACATAGTGGGGAAATACAGTATCTTCAATAAATGGTGCTGGGAAAACTTCATATCCATATGCAAAAGAATGAAACCAGATCCCTATCTCTTTTTTTATTTTTTTTTATTTTTTTTTTAGTTTTAGCATTTACTTTCCCCCACCACACACTCTTGGAACAGCCTTCACTTAAGTTCCACAGGAAATGGCACTGATGAAGAGAAAGCTGGCGTTACCTCATGAAAGGGCTGTCAGAGCTGCCTGGGAAGAAGGCGTGCCTTGGGGAACTGGGTAGATGCCGTCAGTGTGGGTGGGCAGGAGGACAGCCAGTCATCCTGCCGCCAGCCCAGTAGCTTCCAGAGGCAGGTGCCCAGGTGCTACCAGGACCCCTCATAGGGCTAGGGGCGGGGACTGCACCTCCTCCAGGCACTCGTCGTAGGCCTCCTGGTACTCCTCATGGGGCTTGACCATTATCACACAGGTGGGGGCGCTTGGAGCCTGCAGCTGCACCCAGGTCCGTCTTAGAGGGGATATAGACATAGGGCAGATTTCGGTCCTCACACATGACTGGGAGATGGCAGTATACCTCAATGGGCAGTGTGTCCCCTGCCAAAACCATGATCCCTTTTTCTCCTTTGTTGACAAATTTCTGAACCTCTTTCACCCCGCGCTGAATCTGCTTCTGCTTCACGGCTTTCTTGATGCATTTGTAGAGCTTCCGCGTGAGGCGACGAGAAGCCAGGGGCTGCGCGATGGGGTTTTGGTTGACCAGCAGCTCCTGGTAGGTGCGCTCCCCCGGAGCACGCCTCCACCTGAGCCTCGGGCCCGTCGGGATCTGCCTTTATTTTGGTCATCCGATCCCTATCTCTTGATGTATAAAAAAGTCAATTTAAAATGGATTAGGGCCGGGCATGGTGGCTCACACCTGTAATCCCAGCACTTTGGGAGGCCAAGGTGGGCGGATCACTAGAGGTCAGGAGTTCGAGACCAGCCTGACCAACATGGTAAAACCCCATATTTAAAAAGAAAAAAGAAAAAATAAATAAATAAACAAAATGGATTAAAGACTTAAATCTAAGACCTCAAACCATGAAACTACTGCAAGAAAACATTGAGGAAAACCTCCATGACATTGGTCTGGGCAATGACTTCTGAGCAATATCCAACAAGTACAGACAACCAAAGCAAACATGGGCAAAGTGGATTGCATAAAGTTAAAAAGCTTCTGCACAGCAAAGGATACAATCACCAAAGGGAAGAGACAACCCACAGAATGGGAGAAAATATTTGCAAACTACCCCTCTGACCAGGGAACAATAACCAGAACATATACATAAGGAGTTCAAACAACTCTATAGGCAAAAATATAATAATATGATCAAGAAATTGGCAAAATATTTGAATAGACATTTCTCTAACGAATACACACAAATGGCAAACAGGCATATGAAAAGGTGCTTAGCATCATTGATCATCAGAGAAATTCAAATTAAAACTACAAGAGATCATCTCACCCCAGTTAAAATGGCTTATATCCAAAAGACAGGCAATAACAAATGCTGGTGAGGATGTGGAGAAAAGGGAACACTTGTATACTGTTGGTGGGAAAGTAAATTAGTATAACCACTATGGAGCACAGTTTGGAGGTTCCTCAGAAAACTAAACATTGAGCTACCATATAATCCAGCAATCCTACTGCTGGGTATATACCCAAAAGAAAGGAAATGAGTATATCAGAGAGATATCTGCAAGCCTATGTTTCTTGCAGCAGCGTTTACAACAGCTAAGATTTGGAAGTAACCTAAGTGTCCATCAACAGATGTTTGGATAAAGAAAATGTACATATACACAATGGAGTACTATTCAGCCATAAAAAAAATGAGATCCTGTCATTTGCAATAATATGGATGGAACTGGAGATCACTATGTTAAGTGAAATAACCCAGGCCCTGAAAGACTAACATCACATGTTCTTACTTATTTGTGGGATATAAATATCAGAGCAATTGAACTCATGGACACAGAGAATAGAAGGTCACCAGATGCTGGGAAGGGTAGTGGGGGATTGGGTAGTGGAAGTGGGGTTGGCATAGAATGAGTAAGATCTTCTATTTGATAGCGCAATAGGGTGACTTATATGTTTTGGATTTTGTCCCACCCAAATCTCATCTTGAATTGTAATCCCCATAATCCCCATATATCTGGGGAGAGACTTGGTGGGAGGTGATTGGATGATGGGGCGGTTTTCCGTATGCTGTTCTTGTGATAGTGAGTGAGTGCTTAGGAGATCGGATAGTTTTATAAGGGGCTCTTCCCACCAGCCCTGTGGTGGTGCATGCCTGTAGTCCCAACTACTCGGGAGGCTGAGGCAGGAGGGTCACTTGAGCCTGGGAAGTTGTGGCTACAATAAACCATGATCATGCCACTGCACTCCAGCTTGGGTGACAGAGTAGTAAGACGCTGTGTCTAAAACAAAAAACAAAGTAAAATCCTTGACTGGCAAAATTTTCTCTTATCAGCTTTCTTTTTAAAAAGTTACATAAGTAAAACATGTATCTTTAGTTATTATCTCTTTAATCAGATTACCTTCTGTAATAATGCTTTGGGAATTATTCTCCGGGAGCGCAGTCATTCACGCCTGTAACCCCAGTACTTTGGGATGCCAAGTCAGGAGGATTGCTTGAGCCCAGGAGTTTGCAACCAGCCTGGTCAACATAGACCCCGTCTCTATCAAAAAATAAAAATTAAAAAACAAACAAACAAACAAAAAACGGGCATGGTGGCATGTGTCTGTAGTCCACGCTATTTGGGAGGCTGAAGTGGAAGGATCCCTTGAGCCCAGGAGGTCAAGACTGCAGTGAGCCAAGACAGCACCACTACATTCAAGCCTGGGCAGCAGAGTGAGGCCCTGTCTCAATAAAAACCCACAAAAAACTATGGGGGCATCGTATGGTTGCCAGTTAATAAGGTTAACAGATAAAAAAACAGGACGTGCAATTAAATTCAGCTAAACAAGGACTGTATATTTTTAGTGTAAGTATGTCCAAAATATTGTTAAGGTATACTTACACTAAAACAAGTATTCATTGTTTACCTGAAATTCAAATTTAAATAGGCATCCTATATTTTCATTTGCTAAACCTGGCAATCCTACCAGCACTTTAACATGAAGCCATGAGGGTTGCCTGGATTCATGCTGGTAGGTAAGCACCAATCCATTCAGTTGCCTCAGACGGAACAAAGGCCATTCTCCCTAAAAAAAGAACCGTTTGGTTTGACGGTAAGTAGCAACGAAGCGCGGAAGAAACTTGACCCTTTGAGGAACCCGTAACAGACGCAAGTGCTTTAAATGCTGCTTTGATTGACTTCCCCCGCCCCCTCCATGCTTCTCTTCCTGCAATTGCTCTATCACTTCTTCCCTCTCAAGTCCCGCCCTTTCAGCTACCTCCAACTGCAGAGGAACCGGTTGCCTAAAAGGAGCCGGCAAAAGCGCCTACGTGGAGGCCAGAGGAGCGGAAGTAGTCAGATTTGACTAAGAGCCGTAAAGCGCGGCTGGCTCTCGTTTTCCGGATAACGACTACAGCTCCGACTGTCAGTGCCGGCCTTCCTCGTGTAAGGGGATCTGCCGGACCCTTGCAAATTCAATTTCGTTCCCATTCCGGGCCCTTCCCTATCGTCGCCCCCTTCACCTTGGATCATGTTCAAGAAGTAAGGACATGCTGTGGCCTTCATCGGCTGCTCACAAAGGCGGTGGGGTGGGGGTGGGGAAGAGGGCGAGAGCTAAGTCCTCTTTCTCTCTCCCCCTCCCCTGCCATCCTGACTCCCTAAGGTTTTCTATAGTACTATGCTCTAACTCGCAACTTGAACACTTCTTTAAGCTTTCCATCCGTAGTCCTCAATCGGGTTTCTTCCCCTCCACTCCCATTGTTTTTTCTCCTTACCCCTCTTTCTCTTTGCCCCCTCCCCGGATTCTGTCTCCATTCCCAGGGTTCTACCAATCACATCCGTGCACTGTGATTTAGGGGCATATCCTCTTTAGCTGAGAGGGGGAGCCCTGCGCTCACTGCCATATGTTTATTAGTTATGAACTGAATAAAGGAAGGCTTGACTTCCTGGGTCATGGGAGTGAAGGAGTCTGGGTGACAGGAAGCAAGCGGCCTGTCATACCTATTGCCTAGCTGCCAGATTAACCTTTCCTTGAAAATAACGTGATTGCCCCATAAGCTATTCAGTGTAAGGAAGACCAAAATTCCTTGGGGAACCTACTAGTGGGTTTGCCTTCCAGATTTGGTAGACGCAAAAAGCAAAGGGGGAACATGGGCAAAGGAAGGTGGGTTTTTTGCATGAAATTTTGAGCAAAAATAAATAGGGATCTTATAAATCATTATCATCACCTAAAAAAAAATCTCAGCAGACTACATAGCCTAGCAGGGGCCGATTTTCTATGTTATGCTTGGTTTGGTCTTTTGTATCAATTGAGGGTTTTGTTTTTTGATCACAGGTTTTATTATTGGTGGGACCTGTGTTTCTTCCTGGGTAGAATTGAGTAAGATTTTCCAGGAAAGGCATTTGTGTAGCTAATTATAGAGATTATGGTACAAAATGTGTCTTATATTCCTCTCCCCCAACCCCAGCTAATTGCTGTATACTTGACAGTTTATTTCAATATTGTATTAAGACGTTGGTTCTGTGCTGGACAGAGTAAAAGAGAGGTGGTATTTTTTTAAAAAAACAACTTATTTCATAATTATTTTAAGTATCTAAATACTTGCTTGGGAATAGATGACTAATTAGAACAATACCTTTAGGTATTCTGATACCTCTACTTAGAAATCCCTTTTTCTTTTCTTGCAAAAATTACTTGGCAGATTTGATGAAAAGAAAATGTGTCCAACTGCATCCAGTTGAAAACCTCAGTTATTAAGGGTATTAAGAATCAGTTGATAGAGCAATTTCCAGGTATTGAACCATGGCTTAATCAGATCATGCCTAAAAAAGATCCTGTCAAAATAGTCCGATGGTAAGTCTTTGTTTTTGTCTGTGTAAAGCTTGGAGTAGCTGAATATTTAATGATTAGATTGCACTCATACTAAATGGAATTATTTTCAGATTAACTATTGATAGATTAATGATGGGGACAGACACAGAATAACTCTGAAACTCCAATATTTGTATTTTCATAGATTTTCTATGTCCCTGAAAAAAATGTGGCTTTGTGTGTTGATTGTTTTATTAAAGAGTTAAATGTTTTAATTCAGAGTTGGATTTAATTTATTTCAGTTTGTTCTTTAGAGAATTCTTTTACTGAATGATCTAACAATGGAATTTAATGTGAAATAAAATTGGTTGTAGCACGTCGTATTTTTCTTCTCTGCTGGACTTGTGTGATAGGAAAAACAATGTAAACAATATTTTTTGGCCAGGATTTTTACTGACTTTTTTTTAAAGTTTACTTTATCACCATATATGCATGTTTTATGTTGTGAATTTTTGAAAGAAAATATCTAACTTGGTACTTTGTGACATTTGTCTTATAGCCATGAACATATAGAAATCCTTACCGTAAATGGAGAATTACTATTTTTTAGACAAAGAGAAGGGCCTTTTTATCCAACCCTAAGGTTACTTCACAAATGTAAGTTTTTTTATTTTTATTTTTTGAACTATTTACTCTTACTGCATAATTCAAATGTAAAGTCTTGTAAGAAATATGCATTTAATCAGATGAGACCCCGCTGGGGGAGAAAACAGAAATATGCATTTGGGGATACTGAAAGACACAAGAAGAGCTTAAAGTGGTTTCTGACAGTTAACTCATTATTTATTAGTACTGGGTAATAAGGGATGTAAAACTAAAATGAATGCCCATCTTGTGGTAAATCTGGAAAATGCTCATGCATTCCAGAAAGCTCAAGAAAGAGCATTCATTCATTCATTCATGCAACATGTGTTTATTGAACTTACTATGTGCTAGACACTCGCTAGGTGCTGAGAATACAATGGGAAGCAAAGACATCCTCTCTGTCCTTATGAAACTAATAGTCTAGTTTGGAGAATAAACAACAATTAGGTAATTACACAAATATGTATTTACAAACTGTGATAAGCATTGTGAGCATTTTCATCTTTTATATTTGTATCTATTTGCCCAGTCGAGAAAAGTCTGTATATGGGAAAGCATTGGCTAAATGTCCTTCCATCCAGTTACTTCCTGTGATGTGTGTAAATGCATATTTTTTTAAAAATTGGGCTCTCCGTTACATAGTTTTAAAAAATTCATACACAATAGCTGTACATTGTCTGCTGTTGTGGTGCCTGTATCCAACCCCCCTCCACCTATATATATTTATAATAGTTGTACATATTTTAGGGGTGCATGTGATATTTTGATACCTTTATACAGCATGTAATGGTCAAATCAGGTTAATTAGGGTATCTGTCACCTCAAACGTTTATCTTTGTGTTGAGAGGACAATTCTTCTAGCTGTTTTGAAATATACAGTAAATCATTGTTAACTATAATTTCCTTACTGTACTCTCAAATACTAGAACTTATCTACTGGTATTTTGTACCCCTTAACCAACTTCTCTTCATCCCCTTGTAGTTTTTTTTTTTTTAATTAATAGGCTTTATTTTTTAGAGCAGTTTTAGGTTTACCGAAAAAGTAAGCAGAAAGAACAGAGTCTCTCTCCCCCAGTTCAGTTTCCCTATGAATAACGTCTTGTGTTGTTGGAATGATACATTTGTAACAATTGATGAACCAGTACTGATACATTATTATTAATGCAAGTCCCTAGTTTACATTAGGGTTCACTGTTTGTATTCTACAGTTTTATGGATTTTCCCAAATATATAATGTCAAGTATCTACTGTTACAGTATCATACAGAATGATTTTACTGCCCGATAACATCCTTTGTGCTCCACCAGTTCATCCTTCCTCCCCCACTTCCCCAACCCCATATAACCACTGATCTCTTTTTTTTTTTTTTGAGACAGAGTCTTTCTTGCTCTGTCGCCCAGGCTGTAGTGCAGTGGCACGATCTTGGCTCACTGCAATCTCTGCCTCCCAGGTTCAAGCGATTCTCCTGCCTCAGCCTCCTGAGTAGCTGGGACTACAGGCAGTCGCCACCACACCCAGCTAATTTTTGTATTTTTAATAGAGATGGGGTTTCACTGTATTGGTCAGGTTGTTCTTGAACTCCTGACCTCGTAATCTACCCACCTCGGCCACCCAAAGTGCTGGGATTACAGGCGTGAGCCACCATGCCCAGCTACCGCTCATCTTTTTAATTGTTTTTTATTCTGCATTTTCCACTTAACATTGTATCATGAAATTTTCCCAGGACGTATTAAGTATTCTCCAAAAACATGGTTTTGAAACTATGGTTTTTGGAGAATACTTGGGAGGCTGAGGTGGCAGATTGCATGAGCCAAAGGTTACTGTGAGGTATGATCGCTCCACTGCACTCCAGCATGCGTGGCAGAGCAAGACAGACCCTGTCTCAAAACAAACAAAAAAGATTACGAATTTGGTAAACAAATGATAATGTTTCAGAGTTTTATTTTGTATCTGTCAGATTACTATAATTTGGGGGAAATATTTGTTCATATCCTTTGCCTTTTTCTGTTGAGTCATTAGTTTTATTCATATAATGTATTTCTTTTCTTATAGATCCTTTTATCTTGCCACACCAGCAGGTTGATAAAGGAGCCATCAAATTTGTACTCAGTGGAGCAAATATCATGTGTCCAGGCTTAACTTCTCCTGGAGCTAAGCTTTATCCTGCTGCAGTAGATACCATTGTTGTATCCTTCCCAGGCTAAAACTGCTGAAAAATTCATTGTGCTCTTATCATTACTGCGAAAGATGTATCATCCAAGAGAACATTAGATGTACTTTTTTGAAGGTTACTGTTATTCTTATCTCATGCCTTTCTGGTTACATTTGAGGTTGTGCAAAATAATTTTATTTGTTGCTACTAAATTATCTCATCTTAGGTTGTTTCTTAGAAGTTAAATGAGAACGGCCGGGCGTGGTGGGCTCACGCCTGTAATCCTAGCAAAGGAGGCCGAGGTGGGTGGATCACCTGAGGTCAGGCGTTCAAGACCAGCCTGGCCATCATGGTGAAACCCCATCTTTAAAAAAAAAAAAAAAGTAGTTACATGAGAACAAGTTACAAAAGAGTCTCAGCTGCATTCCAGCCCAGTTAGGGCCTATTCTTTTCAGACTAGGACACAACAGGGAATTCTTGATTACTAGAGGAAAGGATATAGGTAATATAATTGGATGAGCTTTTTGGATATCAACTTGCCACTGTAATGTTCATTTTGACTTACTGACATACACTGGAGTAAAAGCACTCAAAAGGGAAAAGAATTTAGGTACCGGTTATAGGTGTCTCTTCCCAAGCAACAATTTTGTGTTAGGAGTGAGTAATGGGAAATATTAGCAACCTCCCAACTTTTATTTTGAAAATTAATTATGTGAAAATTTGGGTTTGGGGGCCTGAGAGCACATTTTCTCAAAGAGAAATGTCAGAGGCCCACATAGTCCTTAAAGATCAATTCAACTCATGACATAGCTGAATAATTCTGCATCATTTCCATTTCTACTGTGCTGTTTCAGCTATATTCTGGATTAAATATTCTGGACAGGAGGCCATCTTCTCCTTTATCATAGCCAAAGCAGCCATTTGCCTCAGATAGAGAAAAGGAATGGTACTTGGTGGGAATAGGGAAATTACTTTTGGAGTACATTTACTTTATTTATTTTATTTTATTTTATTTTTTGAGATGGAGTCTCACTCTGTTGCCCAGGCTGGGGTGCAGTGGCATGATCTTGTCTCACTGCAACCTTTGCCTCCTGGGTTCAAGCAATTCTCATGCCTCAGCCTCCCTAGTACCTGGGATTACAGGTGCCCACCACCACGCCTGGCTCATTTTTATATTTTTAGTAGAGACGGGGTTTCACCATGTTGGTCAGGCTGGTCTCAAACTCCTGACCTCAGGTGATCCACCTGCCTTGGCCTCCCAAAGTCCTGGGATTACAGGCGTGAGCCACTGCGCCCGGCTTGGAGTACATTTATTATATCCTGTGCTTAAAAAATAAAAAATTCTCTGTTGGGGCAAGGGGGCAAGGGGGCAAGGGGTAATACAAGTTGTATGTTTATATTCTAGGAACAGCTTATGTTGACATAGATGCTTTTTGCATCGTAGGTGCTCAAATATTTGGAACACTGAATAAACAAATTGAAAACCAACGGAGAAAAATGAGGACAGGTGTTTTTTATTGTTTTGTTTTGTTTTGTTTCATTTTAATATTTATCATTCCTGTAAGTGTCGGTAAGTTTAAAGTTCTTGAGTTTCCCTTAAATGGAAAATTTTCTTAGTACCCAGTTTTTACTTTTAAAAATAATTTTTATTTTGAAACATTTACAGATTTATAGGAAGTTGTAAAAAAGTGGTACAGAGAGATCTTGTGTACTCTGAATCTTGACTTTTAAAATATGTACTGCAGTGTTTAACATTCCAGAAACTTCAAATGTTAACCAAGACTACTCTGGTTGTTCTAGAAAGGTTGAAACTGTTTTATCAGGCTCTTAAAAATAGACTGGGAATTTAACTATTATTTTAAAACATCCTCTATATAAAACCACCATTCAGACCAGGTGTGGTGGCTCACGCCTGTAATCCCAGCACTTCGGGAGGCCGAGGTGGGAGGATCACCTGAGGTCAGGAGTTTGAGACCAGCCTGGCCAACATGGCGAAACCCCGTCTCTACTAAAAATACAAAAATTAGCTGGGCATGGTGGTATGCACTTGTAATCCCAGGTACTAGGGAGGCTGAGGCAGGAGAATTGCTTGAACCCAGGAGGCAAAGGTTGCAGTGAGTGGAGATCACGCCACTGCACTCTAGCCTGGGTGACAGAGCAAGACTCAGTCTCAAAAAAAAAAAAAACACAAAAAACCCCACCATTCAGTGATCAAGAATACTAGAACAATTAATATTCTTTGATTTCACAGTTTTTAGTATTTATGTACAAGAACTTTTACTCCTTTTTTTGTGTGACTTATTCTGGTTTTGTTGGCACGGGGTTATGGTATTAACATTTGACTTTAAGAAAAATGATTATGGCCGGGCACGGTGGCTTATACCTGTAATCCCAGCAGTTTGGGAGGCCAAGGTGGGTGGATCGCCTGAGGTCAGGAGTTCCAGACCAACCTGGCCAACATAATGAAACCCCATCTCTACTAAAAATACAAAAAAAAAAAATTAGCTGGACGTGGTGGCAGGTGCCTGTAATCCCAGCTACTTGGGAGGCTGAGGCGGGAGAATCGCTTGAACCCGGGAGGTGGAGGTTGCACTGGGCTGAGATCACACCATTGCACTGCAGCCTGGGCAACAAGTATGAAATTCCGTGTCAAAAAAAAAAAAAAAAAGAAAAATGATTCTTAGATCTATTCATTTAGCATTTACTGAGTATTTACAGTGTACACACAGACTCTGCTAGGTCGCTGCTCTCAAGGAGTTAATCATCTAGGAGAAGACACAAGAGGGGTTTCAAGTAGCTTAACCAGTAACATGATCATTATTTGACACCCTTCCCTTGGTGGGGGAGGCCCCAAGGCATTTTGATAAATACTTTTCTTAGCTGTGTTCTTTCAGGCTATCATGGCAGAAGGAAAACAGCATGCTCTATGTGTTGGAGTCATGAAGATGTCTGCAGAAGATATGTAAGTCTTACTTTAGGCCCCCTTAACTTTTGAGATATCAGTAACCAACCCAGGAAGCATCAGAATTACAGGTGAAATTTGCTGTCATGCATACTACATTGTACAAATATCCAAGCATAGAAGCTTCATTTCTGATGTTTCCTAACACTTAGGAAGCCAGTGAAACCTATTTTGTCTTCAGAATTGTAGTCTGTCTTAAGCACTGAAAAGAACCCGTGTGCCAACACAGCTGTTTTGTATGTATGTATGTGGTACTTTATTTTTTTGAGATGGAGTCTCACCCTCTTACCCAGGCTGCAGTGCAATGCCACGATCTCGGCTAACTGCAACCTCTGCCTTCAGGGTTCAAGTGATTCTCCTACCTCAGCCTTCCAAGTAGCTGGGATTATAGGCGCATGCCACCATGCCGAGCTCATTTTTGTATTTTTAGTAGAGATGGGGTTTCACCATATTGGCCAGGCCAGTCTCAAACTCCTGACCTTAAGTGATCCACCCACCTTGGCCTCCCAAAGTGCTGGGATTACAGGCGTGAGCCACCGAGCCTGGCCATTACTGCTAGTTTTAAAAACTGGTATAGCTCAAAAAAAACAAAAACTGATATAGCTCAGCACCAAACAGTATTTATCTTGTATTCTGACCTGGTAGTACAAGAAATGTAGAATATTTAGAGAACTAGTAAAGATAAATTACAAAACATAGGCAATATATTTAAAAACTTTTGAACCCATTTGATGACCAAATTCGTGTTAATAATTTTGTTTCAGGGTTAATGTAGCACTTTGATATTCCCTAGTCTTGGGACATTGTTACTCTGCTTCTATAGACCCACTAGTTAGATCACTAAAATCACTTTAAGATATAAGCTGCCACAGAGTAATGTAGTTTAATATAAACAATAATGTAATTGTGGTAGCAATAAGTTCTTTACTTGCGGCTTAATAATTATAAAATAACAATGTACTTTGAATTATATTTATCATAAGTTAACACTTATAAAGATGTATTAAACTATGTTTATGTGTTTTTTTCCCCTTCTACAGTGAGAAAGTCAACAAAGGAATTGGCATTGAAAATATCCATTATTTAAATGATGGGCTGTGGCATATGAAGACATATAAATGAGCCTCAGAAGGAATGCACTTGGGCTAAATATGGATATTGTGCTGTATCTGTGTTTGTGTCTGTGTGTGACAGCATGAAGATAATGCCTGTGATTATGCTGAATAAATTCACCAGATGCTAAAATTCTGTTAGCTTCAGAAATTATTTTAAGTTTTCTTAAATTCAAGTTAAAATTGGGTAGCAAACTTGGACATTAAAAGGTATCTGGTAAGTAACCAAACTCAGACAACTTAACATCCTTTCTCAGGCTAATGATACAAGAATGAAGAGCAGGACTTGGTCGAATGGATTGCCACTGTATGGTAGACCTCTAGAGAAACTGTCTAGTAAATGGGGCTAGAAACTAGACTAGGAATTTTATTCTATTCTCCAGGGGACCCAGCAGTGCTCCTTCTCTTGTATGTGTGTGTGTTTTTTTTGTTTGTTGTTTTTTTTTTTAAAACCTTTTGATTATGGAAAATCCTAAACATATTCAAAAGTCTGGAGAATAGTATAATGGACCTTTCCATATACATCACTCAGTTTCAGTTTATGGTTAGTCTTATTTCATTTGTACCTCAATTACTTCTCCCCCACTCCCCAATTATTTCAAAGCAAATCCCAGGCATCCTATCATTTCATCCATAACTACTTTATTCTTTCTTTTTGAAACAGGGTCTTGCGCTGTTGCCCAGGCTGGAGTGCAGTGGACGATCTTGGCTCACTGTAACCTCCGCCTCCTGGGTTCAAGCTACTTTTGTGCCTCAGCCTCCTAATTAGCTGGGATTACAGGTGTTTGCCACCATGCCCAGCTAATTTTGAATTTTTGGTAGAGATGGGGTTTTACTATTTTGGCCAGACTGGTCTCAGACTCCTGGGCTCAAGTGATCTGTCCCCCGCTCAGCCTCCCAAAGTGCTGGGATTACAGGCATGAGCCACTGTGCCTGGCTAAGTTTTGTATGTTTAGTAGTTGGCCAGGCTGGTCTTGAAATCCTGGCCTCAAGTGATCCACTCCCCTTCAGCCTCCTAAAGTGCTGGGATTACAGGCATGAGTCACCATGCCTGGCGTCATAACTACTTTAGTATCTATCTTAAAAATTAACAACCCCCACAATATCATTATGACACCTAAAAAGTTTATCCGTTTCTTAATATGATCAGCTGCCTAGACTGTTCAAATTCCTTGATTGTCTCTCTTAACTGTTGGTTTGTTTGAAAATAGGTACCACACAAGGTTCGTACATTGGATTTGGTTGTTATTTATTGAAGTTTATTTAATTTATAAGTTACCTTTTCTTTTCCCCTTTAAATTATTTAAGAAATCTAGTTGTTTTGTCTTTAAAGTTTCCACACATATTCTGGATTTTGTTGATTGTATCACTGTGAAGTCATTAACTTGTTTTTATGTCTCTTGTATATCCTGTAAACAAATAAGATTGATCAGATTCAGGTTCAGTTTTTTTAGTGCCTTCTTTTGAGTAAAGTCACACCAAACAGATGCCCACAACATCTAGATTTAGGTCCCCCACTGGATTCCTCAAAGAATGTATATCTCCTATAAGTGGAATATGAGGGACATGGACCTGCTTTAGTAAGAATAGTAATCTGTTTTGGGAGTTAAAAGAGCAGTTGTGGATTGATTTATTCACAAAAACCATTTTTCTTCATAATTACCTTGCTGTTATTCTAGCGTCTTAGCCATCTTCGTTGGTTGTTTACCAATATATGACATGTGATTTTATTTTTCAGATGGATACACAGACATTTACAAGATTGTGGTGACCTGTGGTACAGTTAGAAGTTGGTGAGAAAGGTGATGGTGGATAGTAAAAAGAGAGAGATCATTTGGCTGGCTGTTCCAGCTGGGTTTCCCAGGATGGAACATAGATGTACATAGATCCAGGGTCTGACCCTTAACTTGAGAAACCACTTCCCACTGACGAAACTTGTAAGACTTGGAGATTCCCCCAGTTAGAATATAAATGTATTAATTCATGGTGATAGGTCTGCCTATGGTAAACAGTTAGCAAACAGGAAGTTTCTTGGTAAACATAGATACGAGCAAAGGAAGGTTGATAAATTGGGGTAATATTTCACTTGTGCTGAGGTAACACTTGGACAATTTTTCCTGCTTCATTGTTAATTAGAATGCTTATTTCTGCCAAAATCTTGTCTCTTCCTAGCCCATGTAGTTTTCCTTTTGTTGTGACAGTTTTATTCTGCAGCTTACCATATTTATTCCTGGTCCATAGAAGTATAAATAGTCTCATCAGTAGCTTCATTTGTAAGTCATCTCCCAGGGAGGTTTCTTCCACAGATAGTTTCATTTTTTGCTGACTTACTGGCTTCAAATTCAGATGTCTCCCTATTTGGGGAAGGAGGTACCCTATTTGAGGCCTGTAGCTCCTTATGTTCTTAAAAAGAGAACATATGAGTCATTTATGTCAAAATCAAGCTTTAAACCTTTATTTATGGTGCTAAAATAATGTTACTTGACCAAGATTGCCTATGGAGTATTAACAATGGAAAACAAAGCACACATACACACATTAGAGAAGTAAAAACTTTTAATAGCTTGGTTTTTGAAATAATTCATCCTTGTGTCTAACCACTGTTACAGTGGGTATAAGGAACACTTTTTAAATATTCAACATCAACATCTGTGCCTGTTTTTCTACTGTGCTGAGGTACACTTGACTGTGTTGCCTTGGTGATATGGACTAAATATGTATGTTCTCTGCTTCCCCTGAGTCTGAGACCTCTGCTGTTCGCTGTTAATCAGGGATGTCACTCTACATGTATGAGCCTTGTCATTTTCTAAACATTAGGTCATGCGTGAAAGCCAATTCAAAGAGATTAAACTAGCAGATATATCAGTGTCTTTAGATATTGTGCTTAAGGGAAACTTCCTTACCCATATTCCTGAGAGTAGATATACAGGGATAGAGAGCCTGCTTCTCTCAGGCAGTGTGTCTGTAGTTCATTTTTGGTTTCAAAATTAAGTTTGTGTCAAACCAACCTACAATCTAGTAATCTTTGTGTATTGGACTCACTTTTACTCAGACAAAGTCAGTTCAGCTCAATAGATATTTATTATCTATTAGCTTGTAAGTGACATGGCATGAAGATGAATAATATAGAAGTAGCCCCTTGCCCTTAAGGAGCTTCCAATCTAGTGAGTAAAGAAAATTTACATTTTAAACAATCTGGGTAATAGTGACAGCCCAATACTAATATATAAAGCCAGTAGGAATATACTAATACTTTTCCAATTTTAGTCATCAAAAATTATAAATTGCAAATGAACTAAATATAATAATATTCCATAGGTTGTATTGCAACATGAGGTTAAAAAAAAATCCCAGATGTCTTGGAGTTGCAGTGATTCAGCATTCCAACTCAGATGATTGTCCTGTTGTCCAGTAGCATAATGGCCTGATGAGTTGTCTTCTAGCAGACTGTCTGTTACGGTGATTTGGTAGTGGTCTGTTGGCAAGCTGCATTTTTCCCTTTCTTTTTCATGCTCTGGACCCCAAACAAAAATAGCTGGATTTATCCCATGGGTAGTCATTAATATTTCCAATTTGAGGGATTTTATATTCCTCAAACAGAAGGTTATATGGCATTTGTTAAATAATGACTATATCTAGCCAGGTTCCTCCTCTGTACACAAATCAGTAACCAAAGATATAGTATTTCTAAGTATAATACTTGAGAGGAAGACATAAGAATTACAGTTCCCCCAAATTTGTGGAGGTATTTCATTATAATAAATATTTCACTTAATAATGTCGCAATTATATATTTATGGAAATATGAATGTATGCCCAAGCAAAATGTAAATATTTTAACTTTGTTTACCTAGGTTCCTTAATTTTGAGAATATAACTATCAAGGCTCTTCAAGAAACTCAAAATGATTCCAATTTCTAAGGAGTATCCATCAAAACTTACGTATAATGAAAGAAAAACAGTGAAAATATATGCATCCTTTGTCAGCATAACCATCACTTCTGAGGTCTCAAGCAATCAAGAAACTTACTCAAGTTATTCAATAACCTATAAGAATTAGGCCATTAAGATATATTTTGGAAACCCTGTAGAACACTTATGTTTAATATGTTATTAATCATATTAAGGCAGTAAAATTAGACTATACTCAATATCAAAGTGTTTCAGAAGCAGTTTCTAAAGAATCATACTTGTCATCATAGAGACTGATCCATGTAAATTCATTGCATTGTACTTTTTTATACTTGTATGTATTTTATACTTTGTATATTTTATTACACATTTTTAACACAGGTAAAAGAATGAGCAGATATTATCAACTATAACACCAATTTGTCTAAAATTGTTTTAAAACCAAGTAAAAGGACCACAACTCCACCAGATCAGGAATTAATGAACAAAATTGACGGCCAGTTTTTAAATCATTGTTGAGACTGTTAGGTTCATTTGTCTGTTTAAGAGGCTGGCCTTGGCCGGGCGTGGTGGCTCACGCCTGTAATCCAAGCACTTTGGGAGGCCAAGGTGGGCGAATCACCTGAGGTCGGGAGTTCAAGACCAGCCTGACCAACATGGTGAAACCCTGTCTTAATAAAAAAATAAAAAATAAAATAAAATAAAAAAAAAGAAAAAAAGAAAGAGGCTGGCCTTAGGGAATATAATTTGTGCATGTAAAAAAAAATACAGGAGATGATTCCCTTGAATTTCTCTTAATAATACCATGTTCATTAAGAATAGGTCTATTGGGAGGAGAAAATAAAAACATTCAAACTCATTAATATAATTAATATTTGCCTCTTAGAATGAAAATTAAAGAACTCCAGATTTTAGCCTTGAACACTTTGGAAATAAAAAGATGAATTAGTGAAATAATTTCTACTGAAAATCTTAGTTGTTGCAGAGAATAACATGCCTCACTATTAATGTCCAATTCTAATTAAATTGATTGTTTTAGACATATATTTGTGAAATATAGCAAACAGCTACTAATACTAACAAGTGAAAACTGATATTTCAAATGACTAAAGAAGACTTGGATTAGAGGAAGGTAGGAAAAGGTGTGTAACTATCAGAAGTAGCCAAAAATTGAGCTTCAGGCATCCGTCTTTTATGGAAGATGGTAAATCAACAGGCCAATGTTCAAAATATGGCAGGCAATATCAAAATGTGCTAAATTGGTTTATCTTTAGGCAGAAACAGAGCAAAAGATAAAACTCATCCAACTCATACTTTTTTTGTTGTTTGTTTTTTTGAGACAGAGTCTCTCTGTTGCCCACGCTGGAGTACAGTGGCGTGATCTTGGCTCACTGCAACCTCCAGCTCCCAGGTTCAAGAGACTCCCCCTGCCTCAGCCTCTTGAGTAACTGGGGTCGACAGGCATGCGTCACCACACCTGGCTAATTTTTGTGGTTTTAGTAGAGATGGGGTTTCACCATGTTGGCCAGGCTGGTCTCGAACTCCTGACCTCAGGTGATCCGCCTGCCTCGGCCTCCTAAAGTGCTGGGATTACAGGCATGAACCACCGCACCCAGCCCAACTCATACATTTTAAAAATCCCATTTTAAAATTAAAACCACAGTTTTCATATCACAAATTTGATTGCTTTTTGTTTCATTCTCCAATTTTAAAATGCTTGATCCTTTCAGCCAATATGTGAATATAGGAGACTTCAAAGGCATAATCAGTTACCCCCTTTCAAGTTCATTGTAAGTGTTCTCAGAACTCTACCACCTAGAATTTAAAGACAGGAAGTTTTTATTTATAATTTTAATTTTTTATCATAAGACTCGATTGTCAGTAACTGTTAACTTCCATTTAATAATCTGTGGTGAAATAAGTAATTTCTTATTTTCACAAGCATGTGAGTAAAAGACTGGGTTTTAATCAATATATCATTTGTTCTAACTAAGCACATGCTTGGAGAAAGTGCTATTTTCCCAAACATATGCCTTGAAAACAAAATTTGTTCCCTTTTTGCTTCACAGGAAGCCATACTGGGGTGACTTCCAAGACTGAGCAACCTGTTTTTATTCTTACCACCTCTTTCAAAAAGGGATGCTGTCTTTGTCCCCCAAATTCTGGGGTTGTCCTATGCTGATGCATAATGAAGCCCTGAGGCTTGGTAACTTGCAAACCAGTAAGATGATTTAACAATGAAACTGCATATTGGTTTGATGCTGTCTATTAATGGTCCTTGAGTAAGCTTAAATTTGAGACACTTTTAAAAGCAGCATGTAGTTCCAGTTTTGCTTCCCTATCAGTGGAGCTTGAAATGTCTCTTCCTGCCGACTGGTTCTAACAAATTTTTAGTTTCTCATGATCTGAAAGATTTTGTATGCACGTCTTAGTCTGGATACTGTTTTCATTAGTTCTAATGCTGCTGCATTCAAATGTTATTTTTTTGAAACTAAAATTGACTCTTCACATCTGGACCAGATTGGACATGGTGAGGAGGCTGGAAGGAAAGTCTTTGTGCTCTGTAGGCTCTGGACAGCTTTCCTAGAGAGTTGACTTATCCAGGATTAAGAAAAAGTTTGCTTTTGCATGACTAAGTTCTTTCTACAGTTTGCCTGTGTAAGCATTTTAGATTTAAGCAAGTTCAACTTGAAATATATTTGAATATAAAGTAGAAACAGCTTCATTTAATGGGATAATAGCAATCTCTAACCCATGAAATAAATACCTACTAAATAGCTTCCAAAAAGCACTGACTGGAAAATATTTTTCACTGGCATGGCTTTATTCAGTTTCAAAAATAGTAGGGGCTAAAATGTTTGGACATTTATACAGCATTTATTTTATGTTGTGTTTCACAAGGTTAACATTTTATATTTGGTAAAGTGTCTGAAAGGAGTCCACAAAGTATTTTCTGCTTTTCTTGCTCCTGGATGCAAAAGGTCTGAGAGAAGGCACATGGCCTCATTAGCTTCTGGGTGTTGTCAAACCCAATTCCCTCTCAAGTACCAAATGCCCAGATACATTTACTGGGATGCAGGAATCTCACTTAAGCAGCGGTTTTTCTTGATAGAAAGACAAACATCTTGATTAAAGTATAGGGAGTTAGAAACCATACTAATTTGAGCAATTTTGGCTCTAATGTCTAATTTGTTGTGAAAGGGGAACATGTTCTAAGCTAATGTTCTTAAAAGTAACAAGAATTTCTACTTAATATTTTCTAAAAAGCGGTTTCAGGAATAGCTTATTGCATGGCACAGATTAAATGTACAGATGTTATTTAAAACAATGAAAGTTCTGCTAATTTGAATATTCAACACCAGCTGTTATTCACATCAATATTTTAATATTTTACCATCAAGATATTTAATACAAAGGATTGATACATATTTAACTATTTAGAGTGCTAGTTAAACTTGTCCTGATGAGTAAGAGGGAAAGAAGAAATAACATTCCCCAAGTGCCTATCATGTGCACAAGCTCTACTTATATATCTTGCTTAATCTTAATCATGATTCCATGAGGTAGATTTTAATTGTCATTTTACAAATGAGGAAACGAAGGCTCGGGAGAGGTCATACAACTGTCCTGAAGTTGTATGAGCTAATAAAATGACAGAATTGGAATTTGAACCTAAGTCTGCTTGTCTGCAAAGCCTATGTTTTGCAGAAAACTCTCCCCTTGTATTTCATAAAATGTTAAATCTTGGCCCACATTCAAATCACCATCTTCATGGGTTATTGGGAGAGAGGTATAAGTTGGCAAGGCTGTGTTCCACAATGGGAAAATATGGGTAGGATTTGAATGAGGTAAGAGTGAGATGCTTGCACAGTATCGTATTTGTGTGGCTAGAGTAATGTTTTTCTGTTTCTCTCTTTGACAGCAAAGTATAGTAGGAGAATCTTGAAACTGAACTTGGTCCTGAGGTCTGCTTTTCCTATTATTAGTCACTTTTAAGCCAGGTGATTTGTGATCATTTAAATGTTATGCTATTTCAAAGTCTTTTCTACATCTTTAGAAAAGGACACGAGGAAGGTTAGTTAAGTGGGGCAATGAAAATGTAGAGTGTTATGTACAAAAGCAGGACTAGCAGTTGCTTTGAAGATAGCTGGGGAAGGCTAGGCATGGTGGCCCAGGCCTGTAATCCCAGCACTTTGGGAGGCTGAGGTGGGCGGAACATGAGGTCAGGAGTTCGAGACCAGCCTGATCAACATGGTGAAACCCCTTCTCTATGAAAAATACAAAAATTAGCGGGGCGTGGTAGCACGCACCTATAATCCCAGCTACTCAAGAGGCTGAGGCAGGAGAATCACTTGAACCTGGGAGGCAGAGGTTGCAGTGAGCTAAGATCATGCCACTGTACTCCAGCCTGGGTGGCAGAGCAAGTCTCTGTCTCAAAAAAAAAAAAAAAAAAATGCTGGGGAAAAAGATTAGTGGATATTAAAATCAATGACAGAAACAGTTTGGGTTCAGTTATAATTTAAGAGAAAAAACGTTGAGGGGCCTAAATATATGTTTTGCTCCAGATCCAATGGTTTAATCTTGAGAAGAAAAATTCAGTGATAGAACTCATGCAAGGAGATGCCCTGGGGCTTGCTAAAAGTCAGGTTATAGTTTCCATTGCATTCAAGAAAATCAGAAAAATAAAAACAACTTTTAGAAGAAACTTTTAAGTTTTCTCCCATTCACATTTAAACCTTGGGGCCTCATACTTCTGGACTTGCTTAGACCTATGCTGTCTAATATAGTAGCCACTGCCCATCCATATGTGGCTATTGAGTACTTGAAATGTGACTAGTCTGAATTAAGGTGTGCTGTAACTAAAATACACCCTGGATTTCAGAGACTTAATAAATAATGTAAACTATTCTTTCTTGTTGATTACATGTTGAAATGATAATATTTTGGATATATTTGGGTTAAATAAAATATATTACTAAAAGTAATTTAACCTGTGTCTTTACTGTTTAAATGTGACTATTAGAAAATGTGAAATTATATATGGCTTATAACTCTTGGATGGCAGAGAGTTGGAGAATAGGCAGTATTCCCTGAAGCTTCCTGCTAGAGGCGAGTGCTTTAAAGTGGTAAGTATGAAAAAGATTCTCAGTGCCAGCATTCAGTCTTCCATCAAGCCAGGAACAGTATTTCCCTCTTCCCTTCAGATGGTACAGGGGTGGTATTTTGACTATTAGAACATTCCCGTTCAACACTTTGGGTAACTAGATGGATGTCAGTATCATTCACTCACTAGAACAAAGCATGATTTTTCTAATATAAGTCTGTCACTCATTAAAGGCAGTTATCCTTCCTATTTATCTAAAACCCGAGTCTTATTTTTAAGTCCTGCTCTTTCTGTCAGGATTTTGCTAAATTGCCAAAGCAATGGCATAACCAGTGTGGCTATTCTTGCATGTAATCAGTAGAAACAAAGAAATGGGAGGCCGGGTGTGGTGGCTCACACCTGTAACCCCAGCACTTTGGGAGGTTGAGGCAGGCGGATCACAAGGTTAGGGGTTCAAGACCAGCCTGGCCACTATGGTGACACCCTATCTCTACTAAAAATACAAAAATTAGCTGGGCATGGTGGCTCATGCCTGTAATCCCAGCTACTTGGGAGGCTGCGGCAGGAGAATTGTTTGAATTGAGAGCTGGGAGGCAGAGGTTGTAGTGAGCGAAGATCCTGCCATAGCACTCCAACCTGGGCAACAGAGCGAGACTATGTCTTAAAGGAAAAAAAAGAACTATGTGGGTTAGAAGAAATATCAGGCAGGGTGCAGTGGCTCATGCCTGTAATCCCAGCACTTTGGGAGGCCGAAGCAGGTGGATCACTTGAGGTCAGGAGTTTGAGACCTGCCTGGCCAACATGGTGAAATCCGTCTCTACTAAAAATACAAAAGTTAGACGAGTATGGTGGCACATGCCTGTAATCCCAGCTATTTGGGAGGCTGAGGCAGGAGAATGCTTGGACCCAGGAGGCAGAGGTTGCAGTGAGCCAAGACTGTGCCACTGCAGTCCAGCCTGGGCAACAGAGCAAGTCTCTGTCTTATAAAAAAAAAAAAAAAGAAAGAAATAGCATTTATCAAATCCAGGAATTTTTTTTTTTTTAAGATGAGGTTTCACCATGTTGGTTAGGCTGGTCTTGAACTCCCAACCTCAGGTGATCCGCCCACCTTGGCCTCCCAAAGTGCTTGGATTACAGGCGTGAACCACCATGCCCGGCCAAATCCAGGAATTTTAAGACAAAAGAAGTGGCCGGGCACGGTGGCTCACGCCTGTAATCGTAGCATTTTGGGAGGCCGAGGTGGGTGGATCACCTGAGGCCAGGAGTTCAAGACCAGCCTGGCCATCATGGTGAAACCCCATCTTTAAAAAAAAAACAACAACCCATCTTTAAAAAAAAAAAAAAAAAAAAAAAAGACAAAAGAACTGACCAGTATATTCTAGTAATACATTATAAAATTACAGTTTGTATTATTGCTCATGCAAACCTTATGTTAAATGATTATTTGACTCTATGATGAATTACAAGTTTGGGCTCTGTTTGCTTTCCACAAAGCACCAAGTCTAGACCCTAGAGATAAACCATTTCATCATTTTATACTTTTTGAAACAAGTCATTTTCCCATTACACTTTAAATGCTTTATAGTATTTTATTTTTTGGTGATATTAGAACTATTGCATATAGTTATTTTTTGTAATTTTTTTCAAACTTGTAAAAACTGTCAAAGTTATTTTTAAAATTTGGGGCAATACTTTTTGAGCGGGAGGGGAGTTGATAAACATTTCTGAATGTCTTTGTATGCCAAAAGAAAGCTAACTTCTATAAACATATGCTTCTCACATAACCACTCAGGCAAGCACTGAGTGCCTCAAAGTCAGTTCATACCAAAAGGAACACAATATATATATATTTTTTGAGTCAGAGTCTCACTCTTGTTGCCCAGGCTGCAGTGCAATGGCACAATTTTGGTTCACTGCAACCTCCACCTTCCAGGTTAAAGTGATTCTCTTGCCTCAGCCTCCTGAGTATCTGGGATTACAGGCGCCCAAAACCACACCCAGCTAATATTTGTGCTTTTATTTATTTTTTGAGATGGAGTTTTGCTCTTGTCACCCAGGCTGGAGTGCACTGGCACGATCTTGGCTCACCACAGGTTCAAGTGATTCTCCTGCCTCAGCCTCCTGAGTAGGTGGAACTACAGGCATGTGCCACCATACCCGGCTAATTTTGTATTTTTGTAGAGATGGGGTTTCTCCCATGTTGGTCAGGCTGCTCCCAAACTCCCAACCTCAGGTGATCTGCCCACCTTAGCCTCCCAAAGTGTTGGGATTACAGGCATGAGCCACTGCGCCTGGCCAATTTTTGTATTTTTAGTAGAGACAGGGTTTCACCATGTTGACCAGGCTAGTCTCAAATTCCTGACCTCAGGTGATCCACCCGCCTTGGCCTCCCAAAGTGCTGGGATTACAGGAGTGAGCCACCGTGCCCGGCCAGAACACAATATTCTTAACAAATGAAAGGGAAAGTAGTGGTATATCATCATTAGACTATTTTCAGTAACTTTTCTATTACAGGTGTACCCTGCTTTAAGAACACCCAATAACTGAGTTTGTCTAAATGCATTATAGAAAAATTTTGGCATTATGAATCAGATTTGGCACACAAGCAATCTTTTAGCTTACTCCCTGCCAGTCCTCCACCCCCAGAAAATAGCCAAGGGGTCTAAATCCATATTTTGCTCCAGATCCAATGTTTTACGTTTGAGAAGGAGATCCAATGATTGAACTCACACAAGGCAATGGGCTGGGGTCTGCTAAAAGTCATGCTGTGATTTCCATTGCATTTGAGACAACCAAATAAATACAACTTTTAGAGGAAACTTCAAGTTTCTCTTTTATTTTATTTTATTTTTTTCTTTTTTGAGACAGAGTTTCGCTCTTGTTACCCAGGCTGGAGTACAATGGCGCGATCTTGGCTCACTGCAACCTCCACCTCCTGGGTTCAAGCAATTCTCCTGCCTCAGCCTCCTGAGTAGCTGGGACTACAGGCGTGTGCCACCATGCCCAGCTAATTTTTGTATTTTTAGTAGAGACAGGGTTTCACCATGTTGACCAGGATGGTCTCGATCTCTTGACCTCGTGATCCACCCGCCTCGGCCTCCCAAAGTGCTGGGATTACAAGCGTGAGCCACAACGCCCGGCCTATTTTTTTTCTTTTTTTTTAAAATTTTTATTTTATTTTATTTTTCTTTTTTCGGGGAGGGAGGGAGGGCTCAAGTTTTCTCTTATTCACATCTCAGCCAGGAGTGGGGTCTTACATCTCGAATTGCTTAGACTTGTGCTATTCAATATGACAGTCACTAGCTATATGTAGAGTATATTCACAATCCTGACCAATTTCCATTAGACCTCCATCCTTTCCAACTCTCTCCCCATCAAGAGTGGGGTTAGGGTTCTTGTTTTGGGTTACTGAGTATGTTATTTTTCTGTGTAAAGCTAACAGACATACATGGTGATCAAATCTGTAATCACAACCTCAGTAGTACTATTTTCTCTGTTATTGATTAGATTTCATCTACAAGACTGGGTGCAAATAAGTTCAGAGAGACAGCATATTATTTACGACACCTAACATTTCATTAAAAAAATACCCATGTATAAAAATACAATCAAGAGCATCAATTTGGTTTAAAAGGCAATATTACCTTAGCAGTCATTAGCAAAACAAACAATGCATTCTTACATGTTTATTATGATACTTTGATATACTAAGTAAAGATGATAAATGCAATAGAAAAATTTAGGCCGGGCGCGGTGGCTCATGTCTGTAATCCCAGCACATTGGGAGGCCGAGGTGGGCGGATCATGAGGTCAAGAGATCGAGACCATCCTGGCCAACATGGTGAAACCCCGTATCTAATAAAAATACAAAAATTAGCTGGGTGTGGTGGCACATGCCTGTGGTCCCAGCTACTTGGGAGGCTGAGGAGGAAGAATCGCTTGAACCCAGGAGGCGGAGGTTGCAGTGAGATTGCGCCACTGCACTCCAACCTGGCGACAGAGCAAGACTCCATCTCAAAAAAAAAAAAAAAAAAAAAAAGAAAAATCTAAAATACACTGGTATTGGGGGCAAGGTGACATAAGCTGTACACTCTGAGAGACACTGTTTATTATTGTACTCACATTGACGTAATTTGATTATAGTAATTGCATCTGAGACCACATATTAGGGTGCTTGATAAAGGGGTTTTGTTATTCTTCAAAGCTAGTAACACTTCATCTTAACCAAAACCCTCAATGAGAAAAATCAGATAAATAAAGGAAAGTTTTACATACTACCCTGAGGACCAATAACTTCAAGCCCAAGGCCATCCTGAGGAAATTTTCTTTCTGGTTTGCTAAGGTTGTAGGAGACCATTACCATCATAAGGCCAGTTACTCTAAAATGTCATCCTCTAACACCCTATGGGGCCTCACAGCATGTGGTGGCCAGATTATAGAACAAGTCAACTCTAAGTATTTCACACATTTATCAGTACAGGAGCTATTGCATGTACCACTGGATTAAGTTTCTGGGTAGCCATGGAAATTTGGCAAAAGGTATGGTAACGCAAAAGTAGACAGGTTAGACCTTCCATATTGAAAACATATATGCTACAGCCATGAACATGGAAAAAATTCCTAAAACTTGAACAAGGAAACAAAATCCAGAACCAGTTGGGCGTGGTGGCTCATGCCTGTAATCCCAGCACTTTGGGAGGCTGAGGCGGGTGGATCACCTGAGGTCAGGAGTTTGAGAATAGCCTGGTCAACATGGCAAAACACCATCTCTACTAAAAATACAAACAATTAGCTGGGCATGGTGGTGGGTGCCTGTAATCCCAGCTACTTGGGAGGCTGAGGCAGGAGAACTGCTTGAACCAGGGAGGCAGAAGTTTTAGTGAGCCGAGATCACATCATTGCACTCCAGCCTGGGTAACAGAGCAAGACTCTGTCTCAAAAAACAGAAAACCAAAATCCAGAATGGATTCAACTCAGATAAGTGAAACTGCCAGATGGCCAAAACAAGTTCTTCAAAGATTTCCGCAGAACTCATTGACCTACCAGGAGTACATTTTTATACAAATTGCAGCTGGGAGCTTGATTAACTGAGAACAAAATTAAATGACCTGACATTCTTCATAGGCACGAAATGTCAGTATGTACATGCTGAAATACAGTTACATTGAAATTGCGTATGCTCTGAGGAATGACACTAAATTAGCTTCCAGGAAAATCACTCAACTTCAATAAGTAATTTTCAGTTTTTTTTTCCTCAGGGATATTTTTCAACTTTCACTTTAACATTTCTTTAGTTGCTTGGTTGTACATTTTGAGAAGGCAAATCCATTGGCACCTGGGGAAGCTTAGAACATAAATCAGTATTAGAAGTAAAGGGAACGAACACACAGCTAAAAGTTTTACTTTAACGACAAATTCACGACTAGAGATATCATTTGCATACCTTAGAATGCTATAGACCTGTTAAAATTTTTTAACCAATCCGCAAAAATATGTGCCACACAGATTTCTAATGTTCATAATTTAGAATTTATCACATAAATATATTAATATATCCTTTATTTGCAAATTATTCTTAAAACTTTTCTTTCCAACACATTTACAACGTTCATGTGTTTTAAAGAAGAAAAAACCACCCTCATTAAAAATGTACTAACTTTAATGTGTGATCATACCAGTGCCACCAAATTAGAAAACGAAACATACAGCTGTATTAGATATGTAGTTACTACTACAAATAATGAAAACACATATCCTATACAGTGATCATATTCATGCTTTTCTACTACTTCTCAGTCATTTTCAGAACCATTTGGAGGTAAGAAAACCAATGCATCATTGAAAATATGCCCAAATGCCCTAAGACGGTATACCCCATACATCATCACATGCATCTGGTTTGGAGTCAGTCCATTAAAAGTAACAGCCATATCTGAACAACAGCCTTCTACTACCTGGTTGGGGTGGTAAGTCATTGCCTCTTTAATAGAAAGCCCAACAGATTTGGTATTAAATACATCTTTTCCATCAGCATCTTCTGCATTTTCTGCATACACTCCAGCATATTTCAGGCAAACTGCTAGCTGCTTATCTTCAGTTATCTTCCAGATCATCCCTCCCTGTTAGGACACTTTTAGGGATATTGAGAAGGCTGTTAAGTCTTTTCATCGATTCTATACTTAAGACAATTCCTCCTCCATTCCCACATATTCAAGGTCTCCAGATTTTACAGTGTGGCCTAGATAGAAAGGCTGTGAAGGATCCTTTTTTAACAAAAAATACTTTAGGTTTTCAATGATAGCAAACGTAGTGGGGCGTGCAAGGAAGAACCAGTTGTATTGGTCTCTATACTTATCAAAGGCATATTTGTAAGCTTTTCTCATCATTAGCCACATGTCATTTGTGTCCATATTAATTGACTCAAACACTTTAACATTTTCAGAACTGAAGAACTCTGCTTTGTCACAGTGTTTGGTCCAAGTCTCCTTTACTGCAGCCCAAAGACTCACATCTTTGGGTTTTACAAGGATAATACAGTATACTCGAAAGCTCTTACTGAGCTCCATGCGCTCATCCTCTGAAATTTTCAAGATATCTTCTTTGTTAGGAGCTTGTAGGTGATGATGCTCATGGTGGTGCATTCTATTTCCATGACCAATCCTAACGTGTCCTAGCATAGTGATCAAAGCACAGAAAATGCTTCCAAGCATCACACCCTTCAAAAAGGAGCTGCTTTCAGAAAGCATTTTTCCTATAAAGAAGAAAAAGACTCTTAAAATACTTAACAGAAAAGGATTAGTCTATAAATTTGATTTGGCATTCCTTATATACTTACATTTTGCTCTTGGTTTTTTTTGTTTTTGTTTTTTGTTTTTTTTTAAAAAAGAAAAGGTTCCCAAGCTTGAAATCAAGTTAGTTGCATATAATACCAAAGTCTCTCAGGATCTTTAGCTTCCAATGGTATCTGATTACTGTTTGGTATAAACTGGAACTTTGCAACAACTCCTCTGTGGAGAATTTGTTTTATACTTCATCTAAGGGGATTTAATTAACCCTTGAAACCAGTGTTACAGAGGTTATCCATCCATCATTCTCTTTAAATAATTTCACATCACAAGCTTGCATTATTTAAATACCTCTAAAAATATAATGGACTTTGGCCGGGTGTGGTGGCTCACACCTGTAATCCCAGCACTTTGGGAGGCCAAAATGGGCAAATCACAAGGTCAGGAGTTTGAGACCAGCCTGACCAACATGGTGAAACCCCGTCTCTACTAAAAATAAAAAATTAGCCGGGCATGGTGGCACATGCCTATAATCCCAGCTACCCAGGAGGCTGAGGCAGGAGAATCACTTGAACTTCGGAGGCAGAGGTTGCAGTGAGCCAAGATCACACCATTGCACTCCATCCTGGGTGATAGAGCAAAACTCCACCTCAAAACAAAACAACAACAACAACAACAAAAAAAATACACACACACACACACACACACACACATATATAAAATGGCCTCTTCCACAGAAACCTTGGATTGAACAGATAAAACCATCTATAAAAGGCAAATCACCAATGGTATTCTAACATTTCTGTTCTCAACATAGTGCTTTCTTTAACTGATGGCTGCTGTCCTTAAGTGTTTTGAGTAAATCTAAGCCAAGTTTCTTGGGAATGACACCATATATGGTAATATTTACCCTTTTGTTCCTAAAACTAAATGGTTTCCAAGATAGTATCCCAACTATTGATGCAATAAAAGCCCATAATAAAAAGTTACATTTTTTCGGATGAAAAGGGAATACTGATAGACACATCTGGAGCCCATTAATAAACATTTTTATTTCCTCAAAAGAAATTTTATTCTTCTTGGGGAAGTAAAAAGGGAAAAATTTACATTTTTTATTTGTTTATTTTTTTTGAGAGGGACTCTCACTCTGTCATCCAGGCTGGAGTGTAGTGGCATGATGTTGGCTCACTGCAACCTCCACCTCCCAGGTTCAAGCAATTCTCCTGTCTCAGCCTTCCAAGTAGTTGAGACTACAGGTGCATGCCACCACAAGTGGCTAATTTTTGTATTTTCAGTAGAGACAGGGTTTCACCATATTGGTCAAGCTGGTCTTGAACTCTTGACTTCAGGTGATCCACCCTCCTCAGCCTCCCAAAGTGCTGGGATTACAGGTGTGAGTCACCATGCCTGGCCAAGTTTACACTTTTATTTCAATTAGAAATTAAGAGCTGGGCTCGGTGGCTCACGCCTGTTATCTCAGCACTTTCGGAGGCCTAGACAGGTGGATCCCTTGAGCTCAGGAGTTTGAGATCAGCCTGGGCAACATGGTGAAACCCTGTCTCTACCAAAAATACAAAAAATTAGCCGGGCGTGGTGGTGGGTGCCTGTAATGCCAGCTACTCGGAGGCTGAGGCACAAGAATCTCTTGAACTTGGGAGGCGGAGGCTGCAGTAAGCTGTGATCTAACCATGGCACTCCAGCCAGGGCATCAGAGCGAGACTGTCTCAGAAAAAAAAAATAAATAAAAGAAATTAAAAGCCAGCATTAAATACATCTGTTGAAAAACAATTGTATGTTAACCATTTATTCTAGTAAAGGGTGAAATTTCCACAATCTTCCCCTCCATCTCTACAAAAAAGTGATCTATTGAGCTACTGAGATTTCGCCATTGTCTCTTAAAGTTGAAAGGAGCCTTAGAAAACTACCCAATGTCAGGCACTTTTCTCATTTTACAGAGAGGGAAATGGAAGTCCACAGAGGTTACATAACTGACTCAGTCACACAGCTAGACAGTGGTAGAAGTGGACTTAGAACCACATTTCTCGGGATCAGTTTAATGTTTTTTTTTTTTCATTGCAGAATAACAATTTGCCATAGTGCTTCTACCACATTAGAGTTTAATAAATGGGCTACTGAATATCCTTGTTCTCATACAAATGGAAAAAAAAAAAGTGAGATCTGTTGACCACTGAGGTTTTGCACCCAACAGCACCATATTGCTACAAGGAAACCATTCCTATGGTTTTCTTCTAGATGAAATGGGATTTTGACTTCTACAAGAAGGACAAGGTGTGGAATAGCTGGGCAGAAGTAATTTCTGAGTGGTGGGTGGGACAAGAGGCAGAAAGGCTTTCCTGTGTCACTCACAGACGTCAATAAACACAGTTCCAAGAGTAAGAGAAATGACAGAAAACAAGCTCTGCATAATAGAATTGGTCAGCTGAGGTGGCTCACGCCCATAATACCCAACACTTTGGGAGGCTGAGGCGGGCAGATCACCTGAGGTCTGGAATTCCAGACCAGCCCGGCCAACATGGCGAAACCCTGTCTCTACTAAAAGTACAATAATTAGCTGGGTGTGGTGGCAGGCGCCTGTAATCCCAGCTACTCAGGAGGCTAAGGCAGGAGAATTGCTTGTATCCGGGAGGCAGAGGTTACAGTGAGCCAAGATTGTGTCACTGTACTCCAGCCTGGGCGACAAGAGCGACACACTGTCTTAAAAAAAAAAAAAAAAAGTAAGAAAAAGAAAGAAATAATTATCAGGTGCACTCTAAAATTAATTCATATAGGATTTTTGTATTTCATGTTCAGTTTTCATTATTTCTGGCCAATATATAATTCACACACGTCTCTTTGCTCAATTATGGCATATGTGCCAGAATTCTTCCTCATGGTGATCCTACTCCTGGCTGCAAAAATAGTGATGAAAACTCAGTAAGTCTACACATTTTAAATAAAAATATACTTGCACAAATTATTTTAAGGAGATATTTTCCCATCAGTGAGGCAAAAAATGTAACACTAGGGATGCATATGATAGGATACTTTGTGCAGAGGAAACTTAAAACTGCACACGAGCACAAATGAAGCAGAAACTACCCCAATGGTTTTTAGATTAACCTTTTTGGGTGAAGGTAGTTGGGGTGAAGTATGGAAAAGGGAGGAAGACGAAATAGAGAAGTGAGAGGGATGGTCACCTCAAGATCCCTTTGAGGGATCAAGAGAGCGCCCCCAGGAAGAAGGGTCTCCGTCTCCAGAGTGCGGACAATCCTCCCGCTGCACCTGCCTGAGCATCCCGCGTGGAGCATGCTGGGAGTGGGCTGGGGCCCAGGCTTCCCCCAAGAGATGGGGGGAGTCGGGGTGCGCTTCGGGTGGGGGTCGAGGCCCCGCCACTCACCCGCGTCTAGAACGGCTTGGGGGCAGGAAAGCGCAGCCGCGCACGGGTTTCCTCGCACGTTTGCGCGCCACTCCGGTTCGCTCCTGGCCGGGCTGCTCTAGATGCAGGCGGTGTCCTCTCGTTGGTATCGCTAAAGGTGGGGAGGGCGAGGAAGCGCGCGCCGCGAAGGCTGGGTAGTGGGGTGGAGCAAAAGAGCCCGCGGCAGGGCGGAGCCGTTCGTTTGCCCGCCCGCGCAGGCGTCGGAAGGGCTGGCGCGCACGCTGCGCGCACACCGCGTGCCCTTTCTCCCCGCCCCCCGCCGAGTTCACAGACGTGCCATCGGCTGGCGTGACCCGCACGCTCGCCTGTACCCAACCAGAGAGGAGGGCGTGCGTACGACTCACTGACACCTCCCACTTCACCTTACTGGCTTGGAAATTGTGAGAGTGAGAGATTCTTGCTTCCCTTGTCGCTTGTTGTCAGATCTCTTGATGGTTTCTCTGATGTACCCCTGTGTCCTTGAACCCTCATATTGACAAGAGGGTGTCCCCCCCAGTACTCCTGGGCTGAGACAAAAATGCAAGCCACTGAAATAGTCATGGAATTATGACATCAAGAATTCCCTATGATTATTGGAATGAGATCTGAAGCCCCCTGCCTGGAATCCAATCCTGTCTTCACCACATCCTTTGATATCCTGGGAAAGTTACTTCACCTCGCTGTGCCTCGATTCCCTCATTTGTAAAGTACAGAAAATGTTACAGTAGTGCCTATTTCATAGAAAATTAATGGCAGAGGTGGGACTGGAATCTAGTCCCTTTTTCCTCTTTCTCCTTTTTTTTTTTGAGACAGCGTTTCGCTCTTGTTGCCCAGGCTGGAGTGCAATGGCCCGATCTTGGCTCACTGCAACCTCCGCCTCCCAGGTTCAAGCGATTCTCTTGCCTCAGCCTTCTGAGTAGATGAAACCACAGGCGTGTGCCACCACGCCAGGCTAATTTTTGTATTTTTGGTTGAGACGGCTTTTCACCATGTTGGCCAGACTCGTTTTGATCTCCTGACCTCAGGTGATCCATCCACCTCGGCTTCCCAAAGTGCTGGGATTACAGGCGTGAGCCACTGCACCCGGTCCCCCCAGGTCTCCTAATTAAGAGTGCAGAGCTCTCTTTCCACTAAATATGTGATCAGACTTTTTTTTTTTTTTTTTGAGACAGAGTTTTGCTTTTTTTGCCCAGGCTGGAGTGCAGTGGTGCGATCTCGGCTCACTGCAGCCTCTGCCTCCCAGGTTCAAGTGATTCTCCTGCCTCAGCCTCCTGAGTGACTGGGATTACAGGCATATGCCGCCACATCTGGTTAATTTTTTGTTTTTAGTACAGAATGGATTTCGCGATGTTGGCCATGCTGGTCTCAAACTTTTGATCTCAGGTGGTCCGCCTGCCTCTGCCTCCCACAGTGCTGGGATTACAGGCGTGAGCCACTGTGCCCGACAGATCTGTCTTTTAAAATTCATTTTTGGCCAGTGGGGTGGTGGCGGCGGGGGGGGGCGGATCACTTGAGGTCAGGAGTTTGAGACCAACCTGATGAACATGGTGAAAACTAGTCTCTTCTAAAAATATAAAAATTAGCTGGGTGTGGTGGCACGTGCCGGTAATCCCAGACACTCAGGAGGCTGAGGCAGGAGAATCGCTTGAACACAGGAGGTAAAGGTTGCAGTTAGCCAAGATCGTGCCACTGCACTCTAGCCTGGGAGAGACAGCAAGACTTTATCTCAAAAAAGAAATTATTTTTGTGGCAGAAGGCTTTTTGCTATAAAGCACAATTTTTTACAATTATTTAAAGTGTATCGTTACTAGGTTCCATTCAAATAAAACTGAGTGGTGACTTACTTGGGCCTGAGTCTCCTAACGACATACATATATTTGATTGTTGGCAGTGACCTAGTTTAAGTAGACTGAAGGTTTCAGGTAGCTCTGAAACAATGAACAAATATATTGTAGGCAGTTGCTATCCTGGCAACACTACCTTAAAATCTGGAGATATGTGGTTAGCAAAATAAGTACACTGACTTCATGTAGCTGTCAGTGAAATGGGAAGAAAGACATTAAATAATTTATTACCAATAATTATAATGGTGGTATTTTTTTTTTTTTTTTTAAAGACAGGGTTTCACCATGTTGGTCAGGCTGGTCTTGAACTCCCAACTTCAGGTGATCCGCCCGCCTTGGCCTCCAAAGTGCTTGGGATTACAGGCGTGAGCCACCACACCCGGTGCTATGTTTTCTGAACAAATACCAAAATGAATTTTATTTCTGATAGTGGGCCTTCTAGAAAAGAAAAAATGAATTTTAGAACTGGAAAAGAATTTAAGACTGTGGAATATTTCCATTATATTTTGTTAAGTAATACAGTCTGTTTATTTCATGTATTATATAAAATATATGTGTAGGTATGTATATATACATATAAAGTGAAACAAATTGCAAAATACTGTATATGATATGATTATGTTTTGGTGGAAACAAACTTGTGCACATAGGTTTGATCTGTTCATATGAACAAAGAGTTGTGGAAGAATACTTAGCAAACTCTTAATATTGATTATATCAGAAGGTTACGGTGGGGGATGATTAGCTTTGTCTTTACACATCTTTGTATTGTTGTTTCACTGGTTATAAGAAAGCACCTATTACTTTTGAATTTGAAGACCAGCAAATAAAGGGATCTTTAAAATTATAGGGACAAAAACAAAAGAGGAAAATATGCCAATAAAAATATCTTTTTTTTTTTTTTTTTTTTTTTTGAGACAGAGTCTCGCTCTGTCACCAAGCTGGAGTGCAGTGGCATGATCTTGGCTCAATGCAACCTCCACCTCCTGAGTTCAAGCGATTCTCCTGCCTCAGCCTCCCGAGTAGCTGAGACTACAGGCACACGCCACCACACCCAGCTGATTTTTGTATTTTTAGTGGAGACAGGGTTTCATCATGTTGGCCAGGATAGTCTCCATCTCTTGACCTCATGATCCTCTCGCCTCGGCCTCCCAATGCGCTGGGATTACAGGCATGAGCCACCGTGCCTGGCTAAAAATATCTTTTAAAAAGTGCAGAGAACCAGTCTGTCCTTGCAAAAAGGGACCAGGCAGGACAGAAATGACACCCAAAATTCAGACTGTGACAAAGAGGCAATGTAAAATGTTTCTCCTAGAAAAAAAGTGTACCTATTTGAGATGATGGATATGTTCATTAGCTTGATTTTGGTAATCTTTACACAGTGTATACATATAGCAAATCGTCACATTGTGCACTTTAATTGTATACATTTGTTTGTCAAACATACCTCAGTAAAGCTGGGAAAAAAATATAATGATTCTTCTTTTAGTATAGGAAGGTACTGTATACAAAACTTGAAATATTAATGATATAAGAGCAGTGCTTCTTATAGTGGTTGGTAATTTTATATATATATATAATGTTCTGCACATGTACCCCAGAACCTAAAGTACAGTAGATAATATATATGTAAATTTTTAAATATATATTTATATATATATTATATATATATTTTATTGCACTTTAAGTTCTGGGGTACATGTGCAGAACATGCAGGATTGTCTGCATAGGTACATCCATGGCAATGTGGTTTGCTACCTTCATTCCCCCCCGTCACCTATATCTGCATTTGTCCCCATGTTACCCCCTCCCCCAACCTCCCCTACCCTCCGCTGTCCCTCCCCTATTCATCCCCCAACAGACCCCAGTATGTGATGCTCCCCTCCTTGTGTCCATGTGTTCTCATTGTTCAACACCCGCCTATGAGTGAGAACATGTGGTGTTTGATTTTCTGTTCTTGTGTCAGTTTGCTGAGAATGATGGTTTCCAGATTCATCCATGTCCCTACAAAAGACACCAACTCATCATTTTTTATGGCTGCATAGTATTCCATTGTGTATATGTGCCACATTTTCCTTGTCCAGTCTATCATCGATGGGCATTTGGGTTGGTTCCAGGTCTTTGCTATTGTAAACAGTGCCACAATGAACATACGTGTGCATGTGTCTTTATGATAGAACGATTTATAGTCTTTTGAGTATATACCCAGTAATGGGATTGCTGGGTCAAATGGAATTTCTATTTCTAGGTCCTTGAGGAATCGCCACACTGTCTTCCACAATGGTTGAACTAATTTACACTCCCACCAACAGTGTAAAAGCGTTCCTATTTCTCCACATCCTCTCCAGCATCTGTTGTCTCCCTCAGATTTTTTAATGATTGCCATTTTAACTGGCGTGAGATGGCATCTCAATGTAGTTTTGATTTGCATTTCTGTAATGACCAGTGATGATGAGCGTTTTTTCATATCTTTATTGGCCTCATATATGTCTTCTTTTGAAAAGCATCTGTTCATACCCTTCGCCCACTTTTGAATGGGTTTGTCTGTTTCTTGTAAATCTTTTAGTTCTTTGTAGATTCTGGATATTAGCCCTTTGTCAGATGGGTAGATTGTGAAAATTTTTTCCCATTCTGTTGGTTGCTGGTTCACTCTAGTGGTTGTTTCTTTTGCTGTACAGAAGCTCTGGAGTTTAATTAGATCCCATTTGTCTATTTTGGCTTTTGTTGCCAATGCTTTTGGTGTTTTAGTCATGAAGTCCTTGCCTATGCCTATGTCCTGAATGGTTTTGCCTAGGTTTTCTTCTAGAGTTTTTATGGTGTTAGGTCTTATGTTTAACCATCTGGAGTTAATTTTAGTGTAAGGTGTCAGGAAGAGGTCCAGTTTCTGCTTTCCGTACATGGCTAGCCAGTTTTCCCAACACCATTTATTAAATGAGGAATCCTTTCCCCATTGCTTGTTTTTGTCAGATTTGTCAAAGATCAGATGGTTGTAGATGTGTGGTGTTGCCTCTGAGGCCTCTGTTCTGTTCCATTGGTCTATATCTCTGTTTTGGTACCAGTATCATTCTGTTTTGATTACTGTAGACTTGTAGTATAGTTTGAAGTCAGGTAGCATGATGCCTCCAGCTTTTTTCTTTCTGCTTAGGATTGTCTTGGCTATGTGGGCTCTCTTTTGCTTCCATATGAAGTTTAAGGTGGTCTTTTCCAGTTCTGTGAAGAGGTTCATAGGTAGCTTGATGGGGGATGGCATTGAATCTATAAATTACTTTGGGCAGTATGGCCATTTTCATGTTATTGATTCTTCCTAACCGTGAGCATGGAATGTTTTTCCATCTGTTTGTGTCCTCTCCGATTTCCTTGAGCAGTGGTTTGTAGCTCTCCTTGAAGAGGTCCTTTACATGCCTTGTTAGTTGTATTCCTAGGTATTTTATTCTCTGTAGCAATTGTGAATGGCAGTTCGTTTCTTGATTTGGCTCTTAAAGTCTGTTATTGGTGTATAGGAATGCTTGTGATTTCTGCACATTGATTTTGTATCCTGAGACTTTGCTGAATTCGCTTATTTAAAAATGACACAAGATGCTCTGAAACAGAATAAACCATGGGATTTTCAACACCAAAGCGCTGTTAATGGAGATTGTCTAAGAACCCAGTTCTTTACTTGAAGCATCACTTAAATATACTTAGCATTTTAAATAAAGTTAGTAAGATGATTGATGTATGGCTTTTTTTTCTTTTTTTTTTTTTTTTTTTTTCACCTGGGTGCAGGTGGGCTAAGGCCAAAAAGGGCATTAGCCTCTTTTTTCTCTTTCTTTTTGAGACGAAGTCTCACTCTGTCTTCCAGGCTGAAGTGCAGTGGCGTGTTCTGGCTCATTGCAACCTCAACCTCCCAGGTTCAAGCTTCTACTGTCTCAGCCTCCTGAGCAGCCGGGATTACAGGCACATGCCACCACACCCAGCTAATTTTTGTATTTTTAATAGAGACAGTGTTTCACCACATTGGTCAGGCTGGTCTCAAACTCAAAACCTCAGGTGATCCACCCACCTCGGCCTCCCAAAGTGATGTGATTACAGGCATGAGGCACTATGCCCAGCCAGTAATGACATTTTTTTAACAACATCCGTATCTTAGCCCTAATTTAAAAAATACATGCAACTAGTATCTATTAAAATTAAAAATGTTCATACTCTTTTGTCCAGCAAAGCCCCACTTATAGTAATCTCTGTCACAGATATAAGGGCAAATGCATTATTTTTGTTTGTTTGTTTTTAGAGACGGGGTCTCACTTTGGCATCCAGGCTGGAGTGTAGTGGTGCAGTTATGGCTCACTGCAGCCTCAAACTCCTAGGCTCAAGCAATCCTTGTGCCTCAACCTTCCAAGTAGTGGGGGGCTAAAGGCATGCATCACCACACCTGGATAACTTCTTAGAGACGAGGTTTTGCTGTGTTGCCCAGGCTGGTCTTGAGCTCTGGCCTCAAGTAATCCTCCAGCCTTGGACTCACAAAGTGCTTAGATCACAGTTGTGAGCCACTGTGTGGAGCCAGCAGTATTTTTTTTAAACGTTCACTTTAGGTAAAGGAGTAAATGTGCATGTTTGTTATAAAGGTAAACTGTGTGTTTTGGGAGTTTGGCATACACATTATTTTGTCACCCAGGTAATAAGCATAGTTCCCAATAGTTAGTTTCTAAACTTCTCCTTCTCCCACTCTCCACCCTCAAGTAATCTCTGGTGTCTGTGTCCCCTTCTTTGTGTCCGTGTGCTTTCCTTGTTTAACTCCCACTTATAAATGAGAACATGTGGCTGGGTGCAGTGGCTCACGCTTGTAATCCCAGCACTTTGGGAGGCCGAGGAGGGAGGATTGCTTGAGGTCAGGAGTTTGAGACCAACCTGGCCAAGACGGTGAAACTCCGTCTCTACTAAAAATAAAAAATCAGCCAGGCATGGTGGTGCACAGCTGTAGTCCCAGGTACTTGGGAGGCTGAGGCAGGAGAATCGCTTGAGCCTGGGAGGCAGATGTTGCAGTGAGCCGAGATGCGCCCACTCCACTGCAGCCTGGGCAACAGATCAAGACTCTGTTTCAAAAAAAAAAAAAAAAACAAAAGAACTGTAAGTCAATTAAACCTCTTTCTTTTATAAATTACCCAGGTGGTGTGAGCCACCGCGCCAGGATTTGACTCACAGTTCTGCATGACTAAGAAGCTTCAGGAAACGTACAATCATAGTGGAAGGTGATGGGGAAGCAAGGCACTTTTCCTCATGGTGGCAGGAGAGAGAGTGAAGAGAGAGGAAGAGTGAGGAAGTGTCACACTTAAAACCATCAGCTCTAGTGAGAACTCCCTCACTATCATGAGAACAACGTGGGGAACCGCCCTCATGATGCAGTCACTTTTCACCAGGTCTCTCCCTGGACACAAGGCAATTACAATTCAAGATAAGATTTGGGTGGAGACACAGAGCATGGTTGTCCTTTGCTCACTTTTTAATGATGTTGTTTTTGCTTGTAAATTCATTTAAGTTCCTTATAGATTCTGAATATTAGACCTTTGTTGGAGGCACAGTCTGCAAATATTTTCTCCCATTCTGTAGGTTGTCTGTTTACTCTGTTGAGAATTTTTTTTTACTGTACAGAAGCCCTTTAGTTAATTAGGTCCCATTTTGTCAATTTTTGTTTTTGTTGCATTTGCTTTTGGCATCTTTGTCATGAAATCTTTGCCAGGGCCTATGCCATTTAGCATTTTCTAGGTTATCTTTCAGGGTCTTTATAGTTTTAGGTTTTACATTTCAGTCTTTAATTCATCTTGAGTTGATTATTTTTTTTTTTCTGGGAGATGGAGTGTTGCTCTGTCACCCACGCTGGAGTGCAGTGGTGCAATCTTAGCTAACTGCAACCTCCGCCTCATGGGTTCAAGCAATTTTCTGCCTCAGCCTCCTGAGTAGCTGGGATTACAGGCATGTGCCACAACACCCAGCTAATTTTTGTATTTTTAGTAGAGATGGGGTTTCACCATGTTGATCAGGCTGGACTGGAACTCTGACCTGGTGATCCACCTGCCTCGGCCTCCCAAAGTGCTGGGATTACATTGAGTTGATTTTTGTGTATGGTGTAAGGAAGGGGAACATACTTCAAAATAATAACAGCGATATATGACAGACCCACAGCCAACATCATACTGAATGGGCAGGAGCTGGAAGCATTCCCTCTTGAAAACTGGCACAAGACAAGTATGCCTTCTCTGGCTGCTCCTATTCAACATAGTATTGGAAGTTCTGGACAGAGCAATCAGGCAAGAGAAAGAAATAAAGGACATCTAAATAGGAAGAGTAGGAAGTCAAACTATCCCTATTTGTGGATGATATGATCTACATCTAGAAAACCCCGTAGTCTGCGCTCAAAAGCTCCTTGATCTGGTAACTTGAGCAAAGTTTCAAGATACAAAGTCAATGTACAAAAATCAGTGGCATTCCTATACACCAACAACATCCAAGCCTAGAGCCAAATCAGGAACACAATCTCATTCACAATAGCCACAAAAGAATGAATTATCTAGGAATACAGCTAACCAGGGAGCTGAAAGATCTCTACAAAGAGAACAAAAACACTGCTCAAAGACATCAGAGATGACACAAACAAATGGAAAAACATTCCATGCTCATAGGTAGGAAGAATCAGTATTGCTAAAATGGCCATACTGCCGAAAGAAATTTACAGATTCAATGTCATTCCTATCAAACTACCAATGACATTCTTCAGATTAGAAAAAACAATTTAAAAATCCATATGGAACCAAAAGAGAGCCTGAATAGCCAAGGCAATCCTAAGCAAAAGAACAAAGCTGGGGGCACCAGGTTACCTGACTTCAAACGATACTACAGGACTACAGTGATCAAAAACAGCATGGTACTGGTACAAAAACAGGCACATAGACCAAATGAACAGAATAGAGAGTCCAGAAATAATGCTGCACGCCTACAACCATCTGATCTTTGACAAAGTCAACAAAAACAGGCAGTGGGGAAAGGACTCCCTATTCAATAAATAGTGCTGGGATAACTGGCTAGCCATATGCAGAAAATTGAAACTGGGTATTATTGTTTACAATAGCAAAAGTGGGAAATAGCCATTAATAAGGGAATGTTTGAATTCATTATGGTAAATTCGTATAATGGAATATTAAGCATAAAATAGAGAGCTTATTTCGCTAACATGCACTAAACACTCCCTTAAACACAGTAAGCTACACCTTGTGTGGGAGGGTTGCTTTTGAATTTGGTTGCTTTCATGTACACAGCAGGCAAGGCAAGAATACATTAAAAACTGATGACTCTGCATTTTGGGTAAGGCACTTCTATCCAGTGAATGCATTTTTCAACATGAGAGGTCATTAATTTCCAGTAATTAATGATTCACTTGCATGTGAGCACTCAAATCTGCCCACAGGCTTTTAGGAAATTAACACATCTTTCCACTAGAGTTCACTGGAATAAAAAATATTAAAGGACATTTATGGTGGATTTTCTGCATAACATCCTTTTGGAGGGTTAAAAATGTTTTCTGTGATTACCTTAATAAAGTACCTATAATATATGCACCTCTTCTGCCCAGAATTTCTCAACTGTTCATGTTCAATAAACAAACTCCCTTGTCTGACCAAATTTATTATTGTTTCCATTTGTGTATAGTGTAATCTTTAAAAGAATCTCATTTCCATGTTCAGGCATATTCATGCTTGTAATTTTATTTCAAAAAAAATTTTTTTAAATTTTATGGCCATCTGAGAGGATTTTTTTTTTTTGGTTATTATTTTTCAGTCAGAGTCTTGTTCTGTCACCCAGGCTGGAGTGCAGTGGCGCCATCTCAGCTCACTGCAACCTCCACCTCCTGGGTTCAAGTGATTCTCGATCCTCAGCCTCCTGAGTAGCTGGGATTACTGGTGAGCACCACCATGCCTGGCTAATTATTTTGTTAGTAGCTACAGGGTTTCACCATGTTGGCCGGGTTGGTTCGAACTCCTGACCTCAAGTGATCTGCCCTCCTCGGCCTCCTGAAGTCCTAGGATTACAGGAGTGAGTCACTGCGCCCAACCAGAGCTCTCTTTTTTAAATTAACAAACCTGTTTACCCTCCAACAAACATATATTAAGTGTTTACAATAAATACATCCTGCATTGTGTTAATCATTATTTAGAACTTTTTGTATTATGGGTAATTTCAAACACATACAAAAGTAGAAAAAAAACTATAATGAAATCACTTTTTATGTAGCTTTAATATCAACTCAAAGCCAGTCTAGTTATATCTGTACCTGTATTTCATTCCTTTCTAGATTATTAAAAAGCATCTCCTAGACATTATATAATTTTATATAATTTCATCTGTAAACATTTCTGTATGTCTCTATAAGACATAAGGAATTCTTAAGAAAAACCCACAATACCACTAGAACAACGAAAACATTCCTTAATATAATCCAACTGTGTTTGAATTACCAATATCACAAATGTGATTTTTAATACCCTGAATCAGAATCCAAATAGTATTCACATTGTGATTGTTTTTATGTCTGTTAGTTCTCTGTTGTCTATAGGTTTCTTCTCTCTCTTTTTCCCCTTGACATTTCTTTATTGAAGAAATCTGGTTGTTTGTCTTTTTTGTTTGTTTTAGAGACAGGGTTTCACGCTGTCACCCAGTTTGGAGTGCAGTGGTGCAATCATAGCTCACTGCAGCTTCAAACTCCTGAGCTCAAGTGATTCTCCTGCCTCAGCCTCCCAAGTAGCTGGGACTACAGGCTCGTGCCACTACGCCCAGATGTTTTTAAAAATTTTTTGTAGAAATGCACTTTGTTGCCCAGAGTAGTCTTGAACTCCTGGCTTGAAGTGATCTTCCTGCTTCGGCATCCCAAAGTGCTGGGATTGCAGTCATGAGCCACTGCACCCAGCCTTGTTTTCTTGTACTTTTACCTACTCTGGTGCTGATTGCTTCATCCTGGTTCCTTCAGTATGTTTCTCTGTCTTTTGTGTTCCTCATAAACAGGTAGCTGGATCTTAAGTAGGGCTGGACTAGGTGTGACGGCGGCTCACTCCTGCAATCCCAGCACTTTGGGAGCCTTATGTGGGAGGATTCCCTGAGCCCAGGAGGTGGAGGCTACAGTGAGCTAACTTCACCCTATGATCGTGCCACTGTACTCCATTCTGGTGACAGAGTGAGGCTCTGTTTCAAAAACACAAAAATAAAATAAAAAGTAATGTAGGGTTGCCAGATTTAGCGAAGAAAAATGCAGGACTTCTAGTTAAATTTAATTTCAGATAAACAATGAATGCTGTTGTAGTATAAGCATGTCCCAAATATAATGTATGGGGCATACTAAATATTGCATGGGACATGCTTAAACTAAAGAAAAAGAAAAAGGAAATATGATTGTTTATTTGAAATTCAGTTTCACTGGGCATTCTGAATTTTATGTGGCAACACCAAGCTTAATCTCAAGGCTATGCTAGATTCAGGACCAATGTTTTTTTGAGACAGGGTCTCACTTTGCTGCCCATGCTGGAATACAGTGGCACTATCATGGCTCACTGCAGCCTCAAATTCCTGGGCTCAAGCAATCCTCCTGCCTCAGCCTCCTGAGTAGCTGTGACTACAAGTGCGTGCCAACATGCCCACCTATTATTTTTATTTTTATTTTTTGTAGAGACGAAGTCTCCCTGGTCCCCCTGTATTGCCCAGGCTGGTCTTGAATTCCTGGGCTCAAGGGATCCTCCTGCCTAGGCCTCCCAAAGTGCTGGGATTACAGGCATGAGCCACGGAGCTTGGCCCAAGTTCTTTTTTTTTTTCTTTTTGAGATGGAGTCTTGCTCTGACACCCAGGCTGGAGTGCAGTGGCATGATCTCGGCTCACTGCAACCTCTGCCTTCAGGGTTCAACTGATTCTCCTACCTCAGCCCCCCAAGTAGCTGGGATTATAGGTGCCCGCCACCATGCTGGGCTAATTTTTGTATTTTTAGTAGAGACAGGGTTTCACCATGTTGGCCAGGATGGTCTTAAACTCCTGACCGCAAGTGATCCACTCAACTTAACCTCCCAAAGTGCTGGGATTACTGGGGTGAGCCACTGCGCCTGGCTATTTTTTTTTCTCATGAGACCAGTTGAAAGATGAGTGCACCTGGCCATTTTTTTTAAGGCAAAATTGCTTCATAGGTGGTGGTGTGTGTTTCACTCAGGAGACACATAATATCTGGTTGTCTCTCTTTGTGATGACAGCTGCCTTTGATGCTCAATATCTAGATTGGTAATTCACTAGAGTTGCAACATAGTGATTTAATTTTCCAAGGCATATATTTTTTTCTTACTTTCTTTCTTTTTTTTTTTTTAGAGACGGAGTTTCTCCATGTTGGTCAGGCTGGTCTTGAACTCCCAACCTCAGATGATCGGCCCGCCTCGGCCTCCCAAAGTGCTGGGATTACAGGCGTGAGCCACCATGCCCAGCCGCAAGGCGTATTTTAAAGAGGAAGCTTAGTGTTGTGATTAAGAGGTCCTGCTCTGAGATGGGAAAAGCTTGGTTTTGAGATTTGGTCCTGCCGCTTCCTAGCTGTGTGACCTGGGACAAATCAGTTCGCCTCTTTCAACTGTAGCTTCCTCATCTGCAAAACTCATAAAGTTTTCGTGAGAGTTAAATAAGGTAGAGTATGGGCTGGGTGTGGTGGCTCACGCATGTATTCCAAGCACTTTGAGAGGCCAAGGCGGGCGGATCACCTGAGGTCGGGAGTTCAAGACCAGCCTGACCAACATGATAAAACCCCGTCTTAAAAAAAAAAAAAAAATAAGGTAGGGTATGTAGGGGGTTTAGAACAGTGCCTAGCACACAGTAGATGCTCAATAAAAGCCAGGTATTATATCTCATTAGATTCTTGAAGAATTACGGCCTTTCAAATTCAGAATTTTCCAATATTCAAATCCTCTATTCAGCAGTTAAATTACATTTTCACATTGTTTATAAAAATAATAAAATTTACTGAATGAGCAGTCTCTCATATTTGTCAGTGCTTTACAGTCAACAGGGCCTTTGTATGTATTCTCACTTGATCCTCATAGCTGCACTTTTAACCAGAAAGACAGGTTTTATTCATTTTTTACATCTGAAGAATCTTGGGCTTAGGGAGGCAATTTGCTAAACATAACACATCCAGAAAGTCACACAATAGAGCAGGGAGTAAGTCTTAGCCCAAGGGTCTTTTTAAAAAAATTTTATTTATTTATTTATTTTAATAGAGATGGGGTTTCACCATGTTGGCCAGGCTGATCTTGAATTCCTGACCTCAGGTGATCTGCCCACCTCGGCCTCCCAAAGTGCTGGGATTACAGGTGTGAGCCACCATGCCCCGCCAGCTCAAGGGTCTTTTGATCGAAAATAGGTCTTCCCTTCTGCAAAGATTTCATTTCTTGCTTCCAGTTACAACTCCACAGCCTTGTTTTCTTTTTCAATTTTTCTTCTTTTCTTTTTCTTTCTCAATCATTTACTTGTTTGCTTATAGTTTTTTTTTTTTTTTTGGCAGAGACACTATGTAGGCTAATCTCAAACTCCTGGCCTCAAGCCGTCCTCCCACCATGGCCTCCCAAAGTGCTGAAATTAAACAGCATGAGACACTGAATCCAATCCAACTTTTCAACTTCTTGTTTCTTTCCCCATTATCCCTCCTTATCCCCATTCTTGGTGTCTCTTTCTCCTCTTCCCAAATTTAGTCATTCCGAATTTCTATCCTTGGGTCATTTTTATTGCTATACTCTCCCCCTATGATATCTACTCAATAGCTTCATCTGTTCAAATAGCTTCAACTACTCCCCTCTGGGAGGATGATATCCTAATCCATATTTCTGGCCTCTACTTCTTCCTTGGGTTTTGGACCCAAAATTTAAATTGCCTGCTTGATATCTCCATATGACTATTTCAGAAACAATCCAACATTCAATGAATCTGCTTATTTGGATCTTGATTTCAAACAATCAACTATAAACAAACAAGTAAATGATGGCGAACATTTAAATGCTTACTGGATATTTGATTACATTACAGGCTTAATGTTAATTTTTTAGGAGAGGCCAGGCATGGTGGCTCATGCCTGTAATATCAGCATTTTAGGAGGCCAAGGCAGGAGGATTGCTTGAGCCCAGGAGATTGAGGCCAGCCTGGGCAACATGGCAAGAACCTGTCTCTGCAGAAAATTTAAAAAGTTAGCCAAGTGTGGTGGAATGCACCTGTGGTCCCAGCTACTTAGTAGGCTGAGGCGAGAGGATCACTTGAGCTCAGGAGGTCAGAGCTGTAGTGAGCTATGTTTTTGCCACTGCACTCCAGCCTGGGGGTCAGAGTGAGTCCCTGTCTCAAAAAAAATTTTTAGATGAGATAATTGTACATAATTGTAATTAGAAATACATAGTGAATTGTTTGTGGATTACATCATATAATGTTTGGGATTTAATTCAAAATAATTCAGTTCAGAAAACAGTATGGTGGTTCTTCAAAAAATTAAAAATGGAGCTACTGTATCATCTAGCAATCCCACTCCTGGGTATTTATCCAAGAAAAATCAAATTAGTATGTTGAAGAACTATTTGAACACCCATGTTCATTTCAACACTACTCACAATAGCCAAGATATGGAACCAACCTAAGTGTCCAACAATGAATAAATGGGTCAAGTGTGGTCTGTGTACACAATGGAATACTATTCAGCCACAAAAAAGAAGGCAATTATTTCTTTTGTGACAGTATGGATGAATCTGGAGGTCATTATGTTAAGTGAAATAATCCAGGCACAGGAAGACAAATGGATCCCATAGAAGCAGAGTAGAATGGTGGTTGCCAGGGGTTGGGGTGATTAGCAGGGAGAAGGGTTGAGGGAGGTTGGTCAAAGGGTACATATTTACAGTTAGATAGGAGGAATAAGTTCAAGAAATCTATGGTACAGCAAGGTGACTATAGTTAATAAGGATATATTGTATCCTTGAAAAATGTAAAGAGAGTAGATGTTTTGTGCTTTCACCACAAAAAATGATTAACTATGTGAGATACTGTATTTGTCAATAGCTGGATTTAACCATTCTATAATGTATATATACTTCAAAAACATCATGTTGTACATGATAAATATAAACAACTTTATATGTCAATTTAAAAAATCACATTTGAGGCCGGGCGCAGTGGCTCAAGCCTGTAATCTCAGCAATTTAGGAGGCTGAGGCCGGCGGATCACAAGGTCAGGAGTTCAAGACCAGCCTGGCCAACATGGAGGAACCCTGTCTCTACTAAAAATACAAAAAATTAGCCAGGCGTGGGTGCATGCGCCTGTAATCCCAGCTACTTGGGAGGCTAAGGCAGGAGAATTGCTTTAACCTGGAAGGCAGAGGTTGCAGTGAGCCAAGATCGCACCACTGCACTCCAGCCTGGACAAAGAGTGAGACTCCATCTAAACAAAACAAAACAAAACAAAATACATTTGAAAAAATAAAAAGAAGTTCAAAGTTCAATTCAGGAAGGGGAGGAACAGGTAAGATTGATAAAACAAGATTGACCATGAGGTGATAATTGTTGAGCTAGGTAATGGGTATGTAGGGCTTCAATATCCTATTCTCTCTATTTTTCTCTCTGTTTGAAAATTTGCATAATAAAGGTTCAAAAATATTAAATAGATCCAAAGCCAAATTTGATCAACCTCACCTACATCCATCTCCTGACAATTGTTTTCCCACGAATGTCCTCTTATCTTCTCAGTTAGTTATTGTGGACATGCAAAGTTCTCTTCGTTTTCTCCCCGCTCCCTAACCTCTATATCCAGTCAGTTGCTATCAGGTCAAGATTCCCTTCACAGTGAATCTTGCATCCATTTTTTTCTTTTCAAACTGCCACCACTTTTTATTAGGTCCCTCATCACTTCTTGTCTGAAATACTGTAATAGCATACATACATTTTTCCCAATTTCCAGTTCCTCCTTACTTTATGCGTATCAAAAATCTAGCTAGCATAGTGATTGGTACTTAGTTTTTTTGTTTTTTTTTTTTTGAGACGAGTCTCACTCTGTAGCCCAAGGTGGAGTGTAGTGGCACCATCTTGGCTCACTGCAACCTCCACCTCCCAGGCTTAAGTGATTCTCGTGCCTTAGCAACCCAAGTAGCTGGGAGTACAGGCACACGCCACCATGCCCAGCTAATTTTTTGTATTTTAGTAGAGACAGGCTTTCACCATGCTGCCCAGGATGGTCTTGAACTCCTGAGATCAAGTGATCTGCCCACCTTGGCCTCCCAAAGTTATGGGATTACAGGCATGAGCCACCGTGCCTGGCCAGTACTTAGTTCTTTCTCCCTTTCTCCTCAACCATTAATTCATCTTTCTCACTGGTGCCTGCCTAACTCTCTGTTCACATCTTCTCTCTTCCCTGAGAGAGACTGTCCTTCACTTCCTTTCAGCATTGCTTTTCTCTGTGCTCTTCTTGGGTCCTGCAACTTCACTGCTGCCTTCATTCCACCCCAACTGCCATGCTTTGTGGAGGAAACGTGTGTGTTTGCATAAAGACTGACTTCTCAGTTCCAAAGTTAGACGTGAGAGCAGTATTTTTCCTAGCTCTGGATGAATGGGACTTTACATTTTGAGAAAATAGTCATACTAAATGTGAGTAAAAGAGAAACAAGTTTTTCACACCTGTAGTCCCAGTACTTTGGGAGGCTGAGGTGGGTGGATCACGAGGTCGAGTTTAAGACCAGCCTGACCAACATGGTGAAACCCCATCTCTACTTAGAATGCAAAATTAGCTGGGCGTGGTGGCGGTCACCTGTAATTCCAGCTACTTGGGAGGCTGAGGCAGAAAATTGCTTGAACCCTGGAGGTGGAGGTTGTAGTGAGCCAAGATTGCACCACTGCACTCCAGCCTGAGTGACAGAGAGAGACTCTGTCTCAAAAAAAAAAAAAAAACCAAAAAAAAACAAGTTTTATTTTTTTCAAAAAGAGACGAGGTTTCACCATGTTGGTCAGGCTGGTCTCAAACTTCTGACCTCAGGTGATCCACCCGCCTCGGCCTCCCAAAGTGCTGGGATTACAGGCGTGAGCCACCATGCCCAGCCTATAAGAAGCAAGTTTTTTTTTTTTTTTTTGAGACGGAGTTTCGCTCTTGTTGCCCAGGCTGGAGTGAAATGGCACGATCTTGGCTCACTGCAACCTCCGCCTACCAGGTTCAAGCAATTTTCCTGCCTCAGCCTCCCAAGTAGCTGGGACTACAGGTGCGCGCCACCACGCCCAGCTAATTTTTGTATTTTTAGTAGAGACAGGGTTTAACTATGTTGACTGGGATGGTCTCGATCTCCTGACCTCGTGATCTGCCTGCCTTGGCCTCCCAAAGTACTGGAATTACAGGTGTGAGCCACCGCACCCTGCCAAAAAACAAGTTTTTCTTTCTTTTCTTTTTTTTTTTTTTAAGATGGGTTTTCACCATGATGGCCAGGCTTGTCTTGAATTCCTGACCTCAGATGATCCACCCACCTCGGCCTCCCAAAGTGCTAGAATTACAGGCGTGAGCCACCACGCCCGGCCAAGAAACAAGTTTCAAAGCTCCCTCTTGCCTCCCTGTACCCCACTCAGTTGGGAAGAAAGGGAAGATCTCTAGTTCAGAGGGATCAGCTTCTAGATCCAGGCAGGATAGGATAAATGCTAATGCTGAAGAAGGAGATGGGTGGATATTATTCCAGTAAGCTGGGAGCTTCTTGAGGCAATACTTCTTGCCTAGTTCTGGTCAAGCAGTGAACAGCAAGAGCTGCCATCAGTGGCTCTCATAGACTCAACATCAGACATGTAGATTGGGTGAAGGTGCTGTAGCCCAGGGATGTCTCAGGGAAATGGCTGTAGAACCCTTGTTTTTTGAGGTGTGGCTAGTGTAGTTCTGTGTGTTATGGACAGCAGCCAAGCCTTCAGGAGTTGGGCTGACCATACACAAAGAACCACCCTATCCTTTAAAAAGAAAATGCCATAAGTCAATCACATTCTACCATTTTAAGCATAACACTTGTAACTAAATCCAAACTGCTGTATTATAATCAAAATACATCCTCCTGTTTTATATTTAAGGCCCACAGGCTTCAACTAATTTAGGGGACCATCTGGTAAGAAGAGAAAGTCTCATTACAAAGTGGCATTTGTTTTCAGGCTCAGACCTCAAAAGGGATTGTCCTGAAGACCCCAACCAATTCCCTGTGCCAGGGTCTAGCACTCCTGACCCTGCCACTTAGGTAGAAAGAACATGACTTGTTGGGCTCGGTGGCTCACGCCTGTAATCTCAGCACTTTGGGAGGCTGAGGCGGGCGGATCACAAGGTCAGGAGTTTGAGATCAGCCTGGCCAACATGGTGAAACCCTGTCTCTACCAAAAATACAAAAGTTAGCCAGGTGTGGTGGCACGCCCCTGTAATCCCAGCTACTTGGGAGGCTGAGGCAGGAGAATCACTGGAACTCAGGAAGCAGAGGTTGCAGTGAGCCGAGATGGCGCCACTATGAACTACTACACTCCAGCCTGGGGACAGAGTAAGACTTCATCTCAAAAAAAAAAAAACACACAAAAAAAACACATGACTTTGGAGTCAGATAAGATTCAATTCTCTCCTTCACCTCTCCCAAGCTGGGTGCCTTGAGCCACAGGACTCCTGAGGTTTTAGTTTTGTCAGTTTCCTCATATGTAATATGGGAATTAGATTATACCTGAAGTTGTTTGGAAGATTAGAGGAGATGTAGGCTCCCAGAGGGATTCTAGAACTATTGCTCCGCTTCCCGATATCTATAACTTAATCCTCCTTCATTGTATTCACTCTGAGCCTGGCTCTTCTGGCCTTCTTTGCCTAACATCCACTTTTACATGCATAGACACTAAGCATGATTTTATTTTTATTTAATTAATTAATTTATTTTGAGACACGGTTTCACTCTGTCACCCAGGGTAGAGTGCAATGGCGTGATCTCAGCTCACTGCAACCTCTGCCTCCTGGGTTCAAGCAATTCTCCTGCCTCAGCCTCCCAAGTAGCTGGGATTACAAGCATGTGCCACCATACCTGGCTAACTTTTGTATTTTTAGTAGAGACAGGGTTTCATTATGTTGGCCAGGCTGGTCTCGAACTCCTGAGCTCAGGTGATCCACCCACCTCAGTCTCCCAAAGTGCTGGGATTACAGATGTGAGCCAATGCACCTGGCCTAGTCATGCTTTTAAACAGATCTTTGCACTAAAGTGCTAAAAAATAAGTTTGTGTTCTAACAAAACCTTTTTTTTTTCCACTTTTTTGTTCTGTTATTTGTTATTTGTTCACTTTTCTAGGAAGTTAATAATTGAAATTGGGATTGCCCTGATATAAACTTGTCAGAAGGCAATTTTGCCTTGTATGTAGTGTGCTAAGCAATTCTATTCTCAAAGTTCTCCTGTCCTATATTTACATAGTTGAAAGGATTAGATCAGTTGGTTGGGACAAATCCTGGTTGCAGCTCAGGGGTGGGAAAGAGAGGGAGTGAAGAGTAGGTTGGTTAGAGATGGAAAATATGGGAATAGTGATGCTTTTAGACTTTATCTAGATAACTGCTATGTAGGTTACAGCTTTATTTCAAGTAAGAATGTGAATATGGCTGTCTTCCTAGTTAGATCCTAATGCTCAAAATTTCCTTGAAATCAAGAAAACAAAATTAAAAAGTGATGATTAATACTGGCAGAATGTAATTGCTGAAGCTGTCATGGATACCCGGAACTTCATTGTGTGATTCTCTGTACTTTTGTGTGTATCTGAAAATATCCATAATTAAAAGATTTATATGTGACAATAGAGGTCAAGAACTGAGGAGTTTGACTGTCATGTCAGAAAAGCTAGCAGAGCATATCTGAGCCAATATTAGTTATTAGAGGAAATTATGGTGATTTCTAGAATGTTTAGTTAACTGGATTTACTTGAAAGATTATATAGCATATGGCAAGCAGATAAAACATTCAGTGGATATAATATAAGTTGATCTCAAAAAAGTTTTTTTTTTTTTTTTTGGCTTGGTGCAGTGGCTCATGCTTGTAATCCCAGCAATTTGGGAGGATGAAGCAGGCAGATCACTTGAGGCCAGGAGTTCAAGACCAGCCTGGCCAACATGGTAAAACCCTGTCTCTACTAAAATTAATTTTAAAAAATTAGCCACGAATGGTGGCCTGCACCTTTAGCCCCAGCTACTGAGGTGGCTGAGGCAGGAGAATCGCTTGAATTTGGGAGGTGGAGGTTGCAGTGAGATAAGATCATGTCACTGCACTCCAGCCTGGGCAACAGAGGGAGACACTGCCTCAAAAAAAAAAAGAGTGTGGATGGTCTAGGAAGAAAAAGGGCAAAAAAGAAAAAAAACAACAAAAAAAGAGTGTATTTTTTTCTAATTCATAAGGGATTTGCAAGTCATCAAAAGGCTTCTGACAGGATGTCACAACCACTGGTTCTGTTTTTTTCATGAGACAGTGTCTTGCTCTGTTACCCAGGCTGGAATGCAGTGGCATGATCGTGGCTCACTGCTGCGTCAACCTCCTGGACCCAGAAAATTATCCTGCCTCAACATCCTGAGTAGTTGAAACCACAGGCTTCAGGCATATGCCACCATACCTGGTTAATATTTTTTAATTTATTTTTGTAGAATGGGGTCTCACTATGTTGCCCAGGTTGGTCTCAAACTCCTGATGATCCCTCCCATCTTGGCTTCCCAAAGTGTTGTGATTACAGGCATAAGGCACTGTGCCCAGCTGTGCATAATCCCTGTTTTAAAGGGAATTGAGTCACCATAGGATTGTAACTGGCTTTTGTCTGAGTAGATATTGCCTGAGAAGTAGGAAACAAAGATAAAGGAGGTTAAAGGATTGTTCTGACATTTCAAAAGCAAGATTCCTTAGGGATAGGATTGGGTGGAGCAACATTTTTTAATAAATATATTTCTGCGAAGATCTGAAGGAATGCACAGTGACATCTTTGAGTTGACGATTACATTAAACTCTTCTTGAGCCATGAAGTAGTTTTATTTTTTATAAAATAAAAGGCTTAGTTGATGGGAATAAACTATAAGAAATCTCATGGGTATGGGTATATTCACTGGTAGCTATGAAAATTGGCTCTAGTTGTTGCTAAACTACTCAGGGATATCATGAGAACCTTGCATGGAAAGGCCCTAGGCATGAAGACTCATTACTAAATTATCTAAAGAGGCCAGGAGTGGTGGCTCATATCTGTAATCCCAGCACTTTGGGAGGCTGAGGAGGGAGGATTGCTTGAGCCCAGGATTTTGAGACCAGCCTGGCCAACGTGGTGAAACCCCATTTTTACTAAAAATACAAAAATAGCTGGGTGTGGTGGCACACACCCATAGTCGGGAGGCTGGGCAGGAGGATCCCTTGAGCCTGAGAGGTGAAGGTTGTAGTGAGCTGAGATTGCACCACTGCACTCCAGCCTGAGCGACAGGGCTAGACTCTGTCCCAGAGCAAACAAAACCCCTAAATGACCTAAAGAAAATTTACATATGTAAATTTATATACATGCAAATGACTAGGTTAGTATTGATTGTGGAAGCCTAGAACAAATTTTCTTTTGCTAGAGGGATTGGCAATTTGGAAAGTATGGGCAGATACCCTAATACAGATACCCACAATCTCTTCTGTCAGGGCCTGGGAAAGACTGTAAAAAAAGTAGTCTGCCTTCAGAGGTTTTCTCTTCTCTTCCAGGGAAAGGCTTAAAAAAAAGAGTCAAAATCCTCCTTGTTCAGAGGTTTTTCAATTCTGCTTGAAGGAAGGAAAATGAGAGTGTCAAGTTCTCATAGTGGTAAAATGTGCAGAAGAACACATTTCAGGGTGAGAGCTTAAGAGGTAAGGTATATTCCTGACAGGACCAGCTATTTAATTTTCAGGACTGAGTGCAGAATGAATATGTGGGGCTCCCTATTCAAGAATTATTAAGAATTTCGGTTGGGCATGGTGGCTCGCACCTGTAATCCTAGCACTTTGGGAGGCCGAGGTGGGCAGATCACTTGAGGTCAGGAGTTCAAAGCCAGCCTGGCCAACATGGTGAAACCCCTTCTCTACTAAAAATACAAAAAAAAATTGGTGGAGTGTGATGGCAGGTGCCTGTAATTCTAGCTACTTGGGAGGCTGAGGCAGAAGAATCGCTTGAACCCAGGAGGTGGAGGTTGCAGTGAGCCGAGATCACACCACTGCACTTCAAGCCTGGGCAACAGATAGAGACTCGATCTAAAAAAAAAAAAGAAAGAATTCAAATCAGTGACAGTAAAGCATTAAACAAAACATGGGCTCTTCTAAGCATGGGTCTCTGTTACTGCACAGGCTGTACACCCATGACACCAACCCTACTCCTGGGCAGCAGGAGTAGTGATAGCAAACATTCAGAAGATATAATAGAAAACTGTAACATAGAAAATCAGGGTCATCTACAATCCCACTGTATTAGGCCATTCTTGCATTGCTGTAAAAAGATACCTGGGGCTGGGTGAGTTTGAAGAAAAGAGGATTAATTGGCTTATGTTGTGAAGGCTGTACAGGAAGCATTGTGCTGGCATCTGCTTCTGGTGTGGACCTTGGGAAGCTTACAATCATGGCAGAAGGCAGCAGGGAGCCAGCATATCACATGGTGAGAGCAGAAGTAACATATGTGGCGAGGTGCCAAACACTGCTAAGCAATCAGCTCTTACATGAACTCAGAGTGCGAACTCATCCATCACTGGAGGGAACAAACCTCTAAATCATATCACTCACCACCTAGAAACAATTACTGTTATCCTTTTTGTATATGTCCCAGAAATTTTTCCATATACATGTGGACACATATTCATACAGTTTTTTTTATGTTGTGGAAATCGTATATTGTACATTCTCTTCTATAGCTTTTTTTTTTTTTGAGACGGAGTCTTGCTCTGTCACCAGGCTGGAGGGCAGTGGTGCAGTCTTGGCTCACTGCAACCTCTGCCTCCTGGGCTCAAGCGATTCTCCTGCCTTAGGCTCCCAAGTAGCTGGGACTACAGGCGTGCACCACCACGCCCAGCTAGTTTTTTGCATTTTAGTAGAGACGGGGTTTCATCATGTTGGCCAGGATGTTCTCGATCTCCTGACTTTGTGATCCACCTGCCTCGGTCTCCCAAAGTGCTGGGATTACAGGAGTGAGCCACCTCACCTGGCCTTCTGTAGCCTTTAAAGAAACTCACTACATTTTAGAGAGCTTTCTACATTAGTAAATTAGACCATTTTAATCCTATTGTATAGAGACGACATGTTCTATTTAACCAAAATCCAATCTTTTAGTGTCCCAAGTGTCTTGAGGATCCATCGCTCCTTCCTTCCTTCCTTCCTTCCTTCTTCCTTCCTCCCTCCCTCCCTTCCTTCCATCCTTTCTTGCTTCTTTCCTTTCTTTGTTTAAATACTGCTTCTTGTGGAGCAGGGCTACTTGTATAGCTAGTATGCCCAGAGTGGCCCTGAGTTTTTCATTATTATAAATGATGAACATTGAGGGCCGGGAGCAGAGGCTCATGCTGTAATCCCAGCGCTTTGGGAGGCCGAAATGGGCAGATCACCTGAGGTCAGGAGTCGTGACCAGCCTGACCAACATGGTGAAATCCAGTCTCTACTAAAAATACCAAAAAAATTAGCTGGGCTTGGTGGCAGGCTTCTGTAATCCCAGCTACTCAGGAGGCTGAGGCACGAGAATCGCTTAAGCCTGGAGGCAGAGGTTGCAGTGAGCCGAGATCGTGCCATTACACTCCAGCCTGGTCAACAAGAGTAAATCTCTGTCTCAAGGAATCAAAACAAAACAAAACAAACAAAAGAAAAAAGAACAACAAATGATGGACATTGCATGTCAATAATGTTAAGTGAGGATTGGATGAGTCATTGAACGTAAGTACTTCACCGAGTGCTTGGCAAATAGTGAGCTTCTTATAAATGTTAGTGTTATTTTTATATTGTCAAATCATGCTCTGTAAAGCTTTAACTAATTTACATTCCCAAGAGCAAGGTGAGAGGGTTTGGATCCCCCCAACCCTTGCCAATTCTTTTACTTTTTTTTTTTTTTTAGACAGGCTTCTTGCCATGTTGACCAGGCTGGTCTCTAACTCCTGCACTTAAGGTCATCCTCTGGCCTCACCCCTCCCAAGTAGGTACCAATTCTTTTACTTTTTCCTTTTGCATTTCTTCCTCTGCGAATGACTTGTTTATGTTCTTTGACGGTTCGACTTGAATTACTTATGCTTTTAAAATTTTAATCGATTTCTTTGTTTGGGCTAATAATCTTTTGTAATGTGAATAATATTTTTTTTTAACAGAGTTCTCACTCTGTTGCCCAGGCTGGAGTGCAGTGGCACAATCTTAGCTCACTGCAACCTCTGCCTTCCGACTTTAAGCGATTCTCCTGCCTCAGCCTCCTTTTAGCTGGGATTACAGGTGCGGCCCACCACGCCCGGCTAATTTTTGTAATTTTTAGTAGAGACGGTGTTTCACCATGTTGGTCAGGCTGATCTCAAACTCCTGACCTCTATGATGTGCCTGCCTCAGCCTCCCAAAGTGCTGGGATTACAGGCGTTAGCCACTGCGCCCAGCCAGCAGAACAGCAATTTGGCCAACTGAACCGAGCCAGGCACGGAACAGTTGGCCAAATTGCTGTTCTGCTGTGGCTGGGCGCAGTGGCTCACGCCTGTAATCCCAGCACTTTGGGAGGCTGAGGCAGGCACATCATGAGGTCAGGAGTTTGAGATCAGCCTGACCAACATGGTGAAACCCCGTCTCTACTAAAATTACAAAAATTAGCCGGGCGTGGTAGCACGCACCTGTAATCCCAGCTACTCAGGAGGCTGAGGCAGGAGAATCGCTTGGACCCGGGAGGCAGAGGTTGCAGTGAGCTGAGATTGTGCCACTGCACTCCAGCCTGGGCAACAGAGTGAGACTCTGTTTAAAAAAAAATATTATTCACATTACAAAAGATTATTAGCCCCAACAAAGAAATCGATTAAAATTTTAAAAGCATAAGTAATTCAATAGAACCGTCAAAGAACATAAACAAGTCATTCACAGAGGAAGAAATACAAAGGAAAAAAGTAAAAGAATTGGTAGCTACTTGGGAGGGTGAGGCCAGAAGATAACCTTGAGTCCAGGAGTTAAAGACCAGCCTGGTCAACATAGAAGGGGCCTGTCTCAGAAAAAAAAAAAGTAAAAAGAATTGGCAAGGATTTAGGGAATCCATACCCTCTCACCTTGCTCTTGGGAATGTAAATTAGTTAAAGCTATAGCATGATTTGACAATATAAAAATAACACTAACATTTATAAGAAGCTCACTATTAGCCAAGCACTCGGTGAAGTACTTTACGTTGATTGACTCATCCAATCCTCACTACCGTCCTCTGACATACAATGTCCATCATTTGTTGTTTTTCTTTTGTTTGTTTTGTTTTGTTTTGATTCTTTGAGACAGAGATTGGCTCTTGTTGCCAGCACAGGCTGGGGTGTAATGGCACGATCTTGGCTCACTGCAACCTCTGCCTCCCAAGCTTAAGCGATTCTCGTGCCTCAGCCTCCTGAGTAGCTGGGATTACAGAAGCCTGCCACCAAGCCCAGCTAATTTTTTTGGTATTTTTAGTAGAGACTGGATTTCACCATGTTGGTCAGGCTGGTGCACGAACTCCTGACCTCAGGTGATCTGCCGATTTTTCGGCCTCCCAAAGCGCTGGGATTACAAGGTCAGCCTCTGCTCCCGGCCCTCAATGTTCATCATTTATAATAATGAAAACTCAGGGCCACTCTGGGCATACTAGCTATAAGGTTGACCCTGCTCCACAAGAAGCAGTATTTAAACAAAGAAAGGAAAGAGGCAAGAAAGGATGGAAGGAGGGGAGGGAGGGAGGGGGGAGGAAGGAAGGAAGGAAGGAAGGAAAGAAGGGTGGTTCTAGAAGAACACTTGGGACACTAAAAGATTGAGGATTTTGGTCAAATAGAACATGTCGTCTCTATACAAATAGGATTAAAATGGTCTAAATTACTAATGTAGAAAGCTCTCTAAAATGTAGTGAGTTTCTTTAAAGGCTACAGAAGGCCAGGTGAGGTGGCTCACTCCTGTAATCCCAGCACTTTGGGAGACCGAGGCAGGTGGATCACAAAGTCAGGAGATTGAGAACATCCTGGCCAACATGATGAAACCCCGTCTCTCTCTTAAAATGCAAAAAACTGGCTGGGCGTGGTGGTGCACGCCTGTAGTCCCAGCTACTTGGGAGCCTAAGGCAGGAGAATCGCTTGAGCCCAGGAGGCAGAGGTTGCAGTGAGCCAAGACTGCACCACTGCCCTCCAGCCTGGTGACAGAGCAAGACTCCGTCTCAAAAAAAAAAAAAGCTATAGAAGAGAATATGTAATATACGATTTTCCACAAACATAAAAAAAAACTGTATGAATATGTGTCCACATGTATATGGAAAAATTGCTGGGACATATACAAAAAGGATAACAGTAATTTTTCTAGGTGGAGAGTGATATGATTTAGAGGTTTGTTCCCTCCATGCTGATGGGTATGAGTTCGCACTCTGAGTTAATGTAAGAGCTGATTGCTTAGCAGTGTTTGGCACCTAGCCCACATATGTTACTTCTACTCTCACCATGTGATATGCTGGCTCCCTTATACCTTCTGCGATGATTTTAAACTTCCCAAGGTCCACACCAGAAGCAGATGCCAGCACAATGCTTCCTGTACAGCCTTCACAACTTAAGCCAATTAATCCTCTTTTCTTCAAACTCGCCTAGCCCCAGGTATCTTTTTATAGCAATGCAAGAATGGCCTAATACAGTGGGGTTGTGAATGACCCTGATTTTCTATGTTACAGTTTTCTATTATATCTACTGAATGTTTGCTATCACTACTCCTGCTGCCCAGGAGTAGGGTTGGTGTCATGGAGGTGTACAGCCTGTAAAGTGACAAGGCCCATGCTTAAAAGCCCATGTTTGTTTAATGCTTTACTGTCACTAATTTGAATTCTTTCTTTTTTTTTTTAGATCAGAGTCTCTATTTGTTGCCCAGGCTTGAAGTGCAGTGGTATGATCTCGGCTCACTGCAACCTCCACCTCCTGGGTTCAAGCGATTCTTCTGCCTCAGCCTCCCAAGTAGCTAGAATTACAGGCACCTGCCATCACACTCCACCAATTTTTTTTTGTATTTTTAGTAGAGAGAAGGGGTTTCACCATGTTGGCCAGGCTGGCTTCGAACTCCTGACCTCAAGTGATCTGCCCACCTCGGCCTCCCAAAGTGCTGGGATTACAGGTGCGAGCCACCATGCCCTACGAAATTCTTAATAATTCTCGAATAAGGAGCCCCTCATCTTCATTCTGCACTCAGTCCAGAAATTAAATAGCTGGTCCTGTCAGGAATATACCCTATCTCTTAAGCTCCTCACCCCTGAAATGTGTTCTTCTGCACATTTTTACCACTATGAGAACTTGACACTCTCATTTTCCTTCCTTCAAGCAGAATTGAAAAGCCTCTAAACAAGGAGGATTTTGGCTCTTTTTTTTTAAGCCTTTCCCTGGAAGAGAAGGGGAGAAAACCTCTGAAGGCAGACTACTTTTTTTACAGTCTTTAGGCCCTGACAGAAGAGAGTGTTGGGTATATATTATTAAAGTATATACCCATACTTTCCAGGAGTACCAATCTGGCTACCTAGCAAAAGAAAGTACATTCTAGGCTTTTACAATCAATACTAACCTAGTCATTTGCATGTATATAAATTTACATATGTAAATTTTCTTTAGGTGATTTAGGGGTTTTGTTTGCACAGGGCCAGAGTCCAGCCCTGTCGCTCAGGCTGGAGTGCAGTGGTGCAATCTCAGCTCACTACAACCTCACCTCTCAGGCTCAAGGGATCCTCCTGCCCAGCCTCCCAACTATAGTGTGTGCCACCACACCCAGCTATTTTTGTATTTTTAGTAAAAATGGGGTTTCACCACGTTGGCCAGGCTGGTCTCAAAATCCTGGGCTCAAGCAATCCTCCCTCCTCAGCCTCCCAAAGTGCTGGGATTACAGGTATGAGCCACCACTCCTGGCCTCTTTGGAGATAATTTTAGTAATGAGTCTTCATGCCTAGGGCCTTTCCATGCAAGGTTCTCATGATATCCCTAGTAGTTTAGCAACAACTAGAGCCAATTTTCATAGCTACCAGTGAATATACCCATACCCATGAGATTTCTTATAGTTTATTCCCATCAACTAAGCCTTTTATTTTATAAAAAATAAAACTACTTCATGGCTCAAGAAGAGTTTAATGTAATCGTCAACTCAAGATGTCACTGTGCATTCCTTCAGATCTTTCGCAGAATATATTTATTAAAAATGTTGCTCCACCCAATCCTATCCCTAAGGAATCTTGCTTTTGAAATGTCAGAACAATCCTTTAACCTCCTTTATCTTTGTTTCCTACTTCTCAGGCAATATCTACTCAGACAAAAGCCAGTTACAATCCTATGGTGACTCAATTCCCTTTAAAACAGGGATTATGCACAGCTGGGCACAGTGCCTTATGCCTGTAATCACAACACTTTGGGAAGCCAAGATGGGAGGGATCATCAGGAGTTTGAGACCAACCTGGGCAACATAGTGAGACCCCATCTACAAAATAAATTAAAAAATATTAACCAGGTATGGTGGCATATGCCTGAAGCCTGTGGTTTCAACTACTCAGGATGTTGAGGCAGGATAATCTTCTGGGTCCAGGAGGTTGACGCAGCAGTGAGCCACGGATCATGCCACTACATTCCAGCCTGGGTAACAGAGCAAGACACTGTCTCATGAAAAAAACAGAACCAGTGGTTGTGACATCCTGTCAGAAGCCTTTTGATGACTTGCAAATCCCTTATGAATTAGAAAAAATACACTCTTTTTTGTTGTTTTTTTTCTTTTTGCCCTTTTTTCTTCCTAGACCATCCACACTCTTTTTTTTTTTTGAGGCAGTGTCTCCCTCTGTTGCCCAGGCTGGAGTGCAGTGACATGATCTTATCTCACTGCAACCTCCACCTCCCAAATTCAAGCGATTCTCCTGCCTCAGCCACCTCAGTAGCTGGGGCTAAAGGTGCAGGCCACCATTCGTGGCTAATTTTTTAAAATTAATTTTAGTAGAGACAGGGTTTTACCATGTTGGCCAGGCTGGTCTTGAACTCCTGGCCTCAAGTGATCTGCCTGCTTCATCCTCCCAAATTGCTGGGATTACAAGCATGAGCCACTGCACCAAGCCAAAAAAAAAAAAACTTTTTTGAGATCAACTTATATTATATCCACTGAATGTTTCATATTGCTTGCCATATGCTATATAATCTTTCAAGTAAATCCAGTTAACTAAACATTCTAGAAATCACCATAATTTCCTCTAATAACTAATATTGGCTCAGATATGCTCTGCTAGCTTTTCTGACATGACAGTCAAACTCCTCAGTTCTTGACCTCTATTGTCACATATAAATCTTTTAATTATGGATATTTTCAGATACACACAAAAGTACAGAGAATCACACAATGAAGTTCGGGTATCCATGACAGCTTCAGCAATTACATTCTGCCAGTATTAATCATCACTTTTTAATTTTGTTTCTTGATTTCAAGGAAATTTTGAGCATTAGGATCTAACTAGGAAGACAGCCATATTCACATTCTTACTTGAAATAAAGCTGTAACCTACATAGCAGTTATCTAGATAAAGTCTAAAAGCATCACTATTCCCATATTTTCCATCTCTAACCAACCTACTCTTCACTCCCTCTCTTTTCCCACCCCTGAGCTGCAACCAGGATTTGTCCCAACCAACTGATCTAATCCTTTCAACTATGTAAATATAGGACAGGAGAACTTTGAGAATAGAATTGCTTAGCACACTACATACAAGGCAAAATTGCCTTCTGACAAGTTTATATCAGGGCAATCCCAATTTCAATTATTAACTTCCTAGAAAAGTGAACAAATAACAAATAACAGAACAAAAAAGTGGAAAAAAAAAAAGGTTTTGTTAGAACACAAACTTATTCTTTAGCACTTTAGTGCAAAGATCTGTTTAAAAGCATGACTAGGCCAGGTGCATTGGCTCACATCTGTAATCCCAGCACTTTGGGAGACTGAGGTGGGTGGATCACCTGAGCTCAGGAGTTCGAGACCAGCCTGGCCAACATAATGAAACCCTGTCTCTACTAAAAATACAAAAGTTAGCCAGGTATGGTGGCACATGCTTGTAATCCCAGCTACTTGGGAGGCTGAGGCAGGAGAATTGCTTGAACCCAGGAGGCAGAGGTTGCAGTGAGCTGAGATCACGCCATTGCACTCTACCCTGGGTGACAGAGTGAAACCGTGTCTCAAAATAAATTAATTAATTAAATAAAAATAAAATCATGCTTAGTGTCTATGCATGTAAAAGTGGATGTTAGGCAAAGAAGGCCAGAAGAGCCAGGCTCAGAGTGAATACAATGAAGGAGGATTAAGTTATAATATCGGGAAGCGGAGCAATAGTGCTAGAATCCCTCTGGGAGCCTACATCTCCTCTAATCTTCCAAACAACTTCAGGTATAATCTAATTCAATGGGTGATGTTATGTGATCCTGCTTGGTTCAGTACGTATTGCTAAAACCGAAATCATAATGAAATCAAATAACAGTGAAAGCAATTTGCAGGGTTTCTGATATAGTAGCACCTCTTGGGTTATGTCAAAATTATTAGAGATAAAACAAGTAGTAAAAAATAAGCTTAATGACACAGAAAAAACTTCAAATAACCTTTTGAAAAATTTCGTGTGTTCACGTCCATTTACAATATTCACTATTTAAGCCTGAGATTTTAGTTTTGTTTGAGAGAAGGCAAAACAAGTGATTTCATAATACCTTGCAGCAATTTGTCATTGCTTCCTCCAGCTGGGGTTGCTCAACCTGTGAGTTTATTCCAGCCCTACTCTCACTTTAATGAGAATGGATGTTATAGAACCTTCCAAGGTTTTGGAACTACACATCCAGATTCTCTTGCTTTGAACCTCCTCCTCTCAGGTCTAAAACTAGACTTCTGAAATGTTCCTGAGATATCAACTTCATTTTGTGCCCCAGTTTGGATAACTGGGTCTCTGTGCTTCTCTCCTCTGCTTTTATTCCTATTTTTATCATCTAAGCAATTCTATAATGCTGTGAGGACTGCACCTCTGCTGTGTTCATGATAGTCTCCTAACCAGGGGAGGGAACACGCCTCTGGATCCAGCCAAATATCAAGCAAATATTTGCTGAGCAATGTTAAACTGTGTCTATACTTATGTTACCATTGCCATGTTGTACTGGTATGTTTTCATCCACCTGATTCTGATTCATCCACATCTGTCCCCACAGTCTACAGTGACTGCCAGTTTTCAGGACTCTACACACAGATCTGCAGTCCCAGTGTCTGTCTTAGGATATGGGGGAGACTAATTTTTAGGTGTAAGTCTCAGTCTGTCTGTGTTCCTGAAGATGATTTCTAAAACGCAAGGTGGAATAGTGTAATATTTCATCCCTTGACCTTTAGTTATCATGGGCCTTCAAAAATATCCTTCTCACCTTTAACAATCTCATTTTCAAAGTGCTTCCCAAAATGAAATTTTACTACCTCCTTCAATAATTCATTTCAAGTATAAAGTATTCCAGATTTAGGAAATTCTATTTGTCTCTAACCAAAGTCGTAGTCCTTTACATTAAGGTTATTGTTAAGACCCAAAAGTGAAAAATCTATTCATTCTGTCATTAACTTGAAGATGACTATTAACCATAATTCCAGGACCTAACATCTTAAAAAATATTCAACTCAAGAATCATTTAAGTTTTGCATAAATCAGTAAACATTCACCAGGCAGTGTACATGAAGAAGGTACATATAGGGTTGGATGGTATTACAACTATTATTGACTGTGAGATATCTTGAATATACTTACGCATATGAATTTATACAATCTTCAAAAAAACTTATAGAGATAAAGGTTATGATATCCCTCTAATATAGATGTGGAAACTGAGGCACAGGGATTTAGAAATTTTCCTGTGGTCACAAGCTTTTTCAGGTAATGAAACCAGAATCCAAACTTGGGACAGTTGACAATATAGCTCTGTATGCTTTGCTGCCTGTAAGCTCCAAGGCCTTTGTCCATGACCAAATGTCCCCTATTTTTTGCAGAAGTCTTTTTTAATGTGTATTTATCTTTTAAGAAATCAAAATTTCACTCAAACACCAATATCTAATATAACACCGTATATTTTCATATGAAATTTGTGTATTTTGATTTAATAAGTGATATTATAATCACATAATTTTCTATTGTTTTCAGTGCAAAGGAACAGTTACGACCATGTGGCAACTCGCCTAGACTCAGCTCTTCATAATTATTATTGTTTCTATGGACAGAGGGGAAAAGAAAAACAATTTCTTCTCTACATGTATTTGAACTTGAGGACTACCAGCACATATAGAATATTCACAATTCATACAATAAAAACTTAACTCCATTTTGCATACAACTGTTCACAACTAGTATTTACAACTATCAGCTATCATTATACCAATTATGCTCAATACGGTAATATTATATTAACTGTCATATTACAACTGTCACTTTCAGCGAGTCATTTCTCCAGCACTTCAGAATCATGGAGCTAAGCTTTTGTAATATATTAATTACGTATAGAACGGTTATGTGTTTCAACGTTCCGTATTCGCAATGTTGTTCGTTACGTATTTGCAGCTCTCTGAGCTCCACTTGTGTGCATGGTCTGCAGGCGGAATCTACTCTGCACTACTGCATACCTCCAACTAACCCCTTGTACAGGCTGCTGCAACAGTATATATCTGTGAACGGTTATGTGTTATCTGTTGGTTCAGTTACGTATTGCTAC
>JAZHEH010001183.1:0-106542 GCA_036589455.1 Ateles fusciceps | reverse complement strand
ATAAATACAAGTTACTTGATTCTATCCCTTTCCAGACCATATTCTAATCCTTTCTTCCCAGGTGCAGTGATTTCTGAAATCCTGGGTAGCTTCCAAGGAGAGGCACCATCCACTGGAAGAGCCTGTAAACCAGGATGGAGACATCAGTCATCCAGATGAAACCTAGGCGCTGGATCTCACAGGCCCTGCTGAGGCATCACTATGATGCCACATCTAGCATAGTGCCCACAACTGGGAACTGTTCACTCTCCTCACCATAAAAATCAGGGGAGCTGGTTTTCATCCCTGTTGATCACTACTCTGTGGCCTGTTCAGGCCACTCGGTCTCTTGTAGAGCACATGTTCCTCCACTGTCTAAGGATTTGAACTACATCAGTGTTTCTCAAAGTGTGTTCCATGGAGTCCTTGGGCTCAGGCTGGTATCCGAGGGGGTGAGATACCTTGCCCCTTTCTCTCCACATCAATCAGAATGGCCTATAATCCCAGCACATTGGGAGGCCAAGGCCAGTGGATTCCCTGAGGTCAGGAGTTGGAAACCAGCCTGGCCAACATGGTGAAACCTCGTCTATACTAAAAATACAAAAATTAGCCAGGCATGGTGTCACACACCTATGATCCCAGCTACTCGGGAGGCAGAGAATCTCTTTAACCCCGGAGGTTGCAGTGAGCCAAGATCACACCACTGCACTCCAGCCTGGGCAACAGAGTGCGATTTCATCTCAAAAAAAATTAGCCAGGTGTGGTGGTGCATGCCTATAGTCCCAGCTACTTGGGAGGCTGAGGCAGGAGGATCATTTGAGCCCAGGAGATGGAGGCTGCAGCGAGCTATGATTGCACCACTGCACTCTAGTCTGGGTGACAGAGTGAGACCCCATCTCACAAAAAGAAAAAAGAAAAAAGAAAAAGAAAGAAAGGAAGGAGAGGAAGGAAGGAAGAAAGAAAGAAAGAAAGAAAGAAAGAGAAGGGAGGGAGGGAGGGAATGGGGAAGAGGTGGGGCTTTGAGCATTTTGCCCCCTGAAATTGACATTTAGAAAATATTGATTAAATACTCCCACCCTGGGCGACAAAGTGAGACTCCGTCTAAAAAAAAATCCATCTAAACAAAAAAAGAAAGCAAATATTTATTAAAAATGCAGTGTTTTTTTTGGGGGGGGGGGGCCTTTTTTTTGTTTTACTTCGCCAGTTAACAAAAGTCCAGAGTTTCAAAGACTGTGGTTTCTTATCTAGTCCGCCAGAAACCTGTAAGTCTGGATGATGATTGTGGGGGCAGTTTGAGGCTCTGGCTCCCTTCTGTATCCTCCCCCTCCCTTCTACAACTCAAGTTTCAGCGTGCATACCTAGAACTTACCTGATAACTTCCTTCCAACTCAGCAGCTGCTCAAGCACTCAGACCTTTATTTATTTATTTGTTTATTTTTAGAGATGGAGTTTCACTTTGTCACCCAGGCTGGAGTGCAGTGGTGCGATCTTGGCTCACTGCAACCTCCACCTCCTGGGTTCAAGCGATTCTTGTGAGCTCAGCCTCCTGAGTAGCTGGGCTTACAGGTGTGCACCACCACACCCAGCTAATTTGCATATTTTTAGTAGAGATGGGGTTTCACCACGTTGACCAGGCTGGTCTCGAGTCCTGGACTGCAAGTGATCTGCCCATGCTGGCCTTCCAATATTGTTGGAATTACAGGCGTGAGCCACCACACCCAGCCCTCATTATAGGATTTTTTTCATATTTCTAAACGTTTCGCTTTGTGATCATGTGTCTAGTCATTTATTCCTTTAATCAGTCAGATTGAGTTCCTCTCCAGCCACGTTGGCTGTCCGGCTGTTCTTCAGGTACACTCGCACTTCCAGAGCCTTGACACTGACTGCCCTGCCTAGAACTTTCTTTCTTTGGGTATCTGGATGGGTAACGCTCTCACTTCCTTCAAGTCTTTGCTTTAACTGTTACTTTCTCAATGAAGCCTATCCTGACTATGCTGTTTAACACTGAGAACCCCCTCCCACCCATGTCATTGCCTCAACACACTTTCAAACTTCCTTTTCCTGTCCATTTTTTCATAGCACTTACCTCCTTCTAACACAAAATAGAATTTAATTACTAATGTTGTGCGCTGACTATCTGTCTTCCCTCATTAAAATGTTAATGCCACAAAGTGAGGGGATTGGTGTGTTTTATGTTCACTGATATATCCCTAAGCACCAAGAAGAGTGCCTGGTACATAGTAGATACTTAATAAATACTGTCAAATTAATGAATTTGTTATGTTCTTGGTGCCTATTACTAAGCCAGATTCTGGAGTGGGGCTATAAGAGAGTAAGACATTGCGTGACTTAGAATATCCTTCTCCAAATATTACACACCTGCTTTTATTTTGGCTGGCTAGGCTGCAAACTTTTGGAGGCAGCCATACTACCTTTCACTTGCCTCAACTCACCTGATGTCCAGTCAGTCCCTTTCCTCCCTACCCCCTGCCCAAGCCCCAACCCTAATTGTTATTCTACTGGCACCCAATTCTCTCCAAGTTTCTCTTCTCTCTTCAGTGGGGAGGGAAAAAGTACGAAGAGGGTAAAGTCACTCTTTTCATCTAGGTACTTACCAATATATATTATGTTGAAATGCTCAGAAAAACACAAAAGATGCTTAGAACGATAATTTGGGGTTTTATTTTTAAAACATAAATTTGTAGGAAAACCTCAAACAACTCCAAAATTTAAAAAAACAGAAAAAAAAAAAGTTCAGATGTGTTTTTACCTTAAACAAATTTCAATAAATGAGAACTCAAACTTATAAAAGTAGACTGGGTCTGGGAGTGGCTTTTCACATTTCAAAGGATGTGTCACTTCATGTAAAGAACTTACTACAGGGGTTTTGTTTCGTTTTGTTTTTAGACCAGTCTCACTCGGTCATTCAGACTGGAGTACAGTGGTGCGATCTCAGCTCACTGCAACCTCCACCTCCTGGGTTCAAGCAATTCTTCTGCCTCAGCCTCCCGAGTAGCTGGGACTACAGGCATGCATCACTACGCCCGGTTAATTTTTTTGAATTTTTAGTACAGACGGGGTTTCACCATGTTGGTTAGGCTGGTTTGGAACTCCTGGCCTCAAATGATCTGCCCACCTCAGCCTCCCAAAGTGCTGGGATTACAGGCGTGAGCCACCGCATTCAGCCAATTATTTTAAATAGTTTGCTCAATTGAATAAAAAATTGAACTCATATGTCTGAAAATGGAGAAACTGAGATTAAATGATCAACGTTCAATTCATACAATGAACTACTAAACAGTCATTAAAAGTTATGTTCTTAACAAAATGGGAAAATGCTAACATTGTAATGGGGGGAAAAGTTTAAAACAAAATTGTATAATTACAATTGTTTTTAAAAATCCATAATATTATATACCAATTTAACGGCTACTAAAAAAGGAAAAACAAACAAAATCCATGATAAGAAGACTGCAAGGAAAGACACCAAATTATTAACAGATTGTTTCTGAGTGTAAAGATTGTAAATTATTTCCTTTTATTCTTTTGAATTGTCTGTCTACATTTTCTATAATGGATCTGTATTACTTTTATTGTCAAGATTAAAATATAGCCAGGTGCTCCCCTTTTGTCAAAAAGGCTTCCTGGGGAAAAAAAATATGGCCAGGCACGGTACCTCACCCCTGTAATCCCAGCACTTTGAGAGGCCGAGGTGGGCAGATCATTTGAGGTCAGGAGTTGGAGATGAGCCTGGCCAACACGGCGAAACCCCATCTCTACTAAAAATACAAAAATTAACCGGGCGTGGTGGTGCATGCCTGTAGTCCCAGCTACTCCAGAGGCTGAGGCAGGAGAATCACTCAAACCCGGGAGGTGGAGGTTGAAAGGAGCCAAGATCGAGCCACTGCACTCCAAGCTGGGTGACCAAGTGAGGCTCTGTCTCAAAACAAAATAATAAAATTGAATTTTAAAAAGATTAGAATAAACTTTAAAAACAAAATCAAGGTTTGTTTTTTAAATTTGATTTGCACAAAACTTTTCAGAATTGTCATTATTAGGGTGTCATTATTAGTGACTATTGAGTTGTCACTGTGGAAGGAGAAAAAAATTCTAGGACAGCTGTTTATTAAGTTTTTTTATCTAATCACTCATTTGCTTAAGAACGAGTCTATAAGATCTATTATACAACATGGTAACTATAGTTAATAACAATATATTGTGGATTGAAAATTGCTAAGTAGCCAGGCGCGGTGGATCACATCTGTAATCCCAGCACTTTGGGAGGCCGAGGCAGTAGGATCGCATGAGCCCAGGAGTTCAAGACCAGTGTGGGAAACATAGTAAAACCCCGTCTCTACAAAAAAAAAAAAAAAAAAAAAAAAATGCACAAAAATAGCTGGACGTGGTGGCACACACCTATGGTCCCAGCTGCTCCAGAGGCTGAGGTGGGAGAATGGCTTGAGCCTGGGAGATGGAGGTTGCAGTGAGCCGAGATCACTCCACTGCACTGCAGCCTGGGCGACAGAGCGAGACTGTCTCAAAAAAAGAGAAGAAAAGAAAAAATTGCTAAATAGATTTTAAGTGCTTGAACCATTAAAAAAAAGTATGGGAGGTAATAGATATGTTAATTAGCTTTATTTAGCCATGCCATAATGTATAAATGTATCAAATATATCAAAATGTCATTGTTAATATATACAACTTTTATTAATCAATGGAAGAACGGAGGGAGGGACAGAAGAAAGGAAGGAAGGGAGTGAGGGAGGCACGAAGGGAGAAAGAGGGAGGGAAGGAAAGGAAGGAAGGGAAGAAGAGTCTGTAATAATCCAGAACCAAGGTAGAAGAGTGAGAAGAGCTGATGGTGGTTTTTTTTTTTTTTTTTTTTTGAGACAGAGTCTTGCTCTTTCACCAGGCTGGAGTGCAGTGGCACGATCTCGGCTCACTGCAACCTCCGTCTCCCAGATTCAAGCAATTCCCCCTGCGTCAGCCTCCTAGTAGCTGGGACTACAGGTGCACGCCACCACGCCCGGCTGATTTTTTGTGTTTTAGTAGAGACGGGATTTCACCATGGCCAGGATGGTCTCGATCTCCTGACCTCATGATCCGCCCCGCCTCTGCCTCCCCAAGTGCTGGGATTACAGGCGTGAGCCACCGCGCTCGGCCCTGACGGTCCTTTTTAAGAAAATGTGTGGCAGTTGCTTCTGTGGGGAATGAGAGAGGAGCCTCGTGTCAAGTGATTGTTTGAAACCCGTATCTTGCCATTTGTGGGCTTGAAATGAATTTGGCTAAATGAATTGAGTAAATTGAATTTTTAGAAATCAAATCTTGATCTTCATTTTTAAAGGTTTAAAATTTATTTGCTCTTTGTATCTAATGGAGGGTATCCGTTTAAATGTTCAAAACTGTAGGTAGGACTGTACGAGAAAAGATGAAGGCGGTGATGACAAACTAATAAATAAAGGAGGCTGTTTGGAGAAACCGCTGAGTCAAGAGTCGGGCAATCACGTGAAGATTTTAATAAAAACGAAACTAATCAGACGTGTTTAGCCTTCCCTTCCCTCTCCACCCACTTTTGGCGTTGTTAAAGGGAAGAGGAGCGTCGGTTTTCATCAATCCTTTGGTTTCTCCACTGGGCAGAGACCTGAGAATGTGGTGGAAGGAGGGGACATCCGGGCCGGGCTGGAGCGCCTTTAGGAACGGGGGTCAGGGTTGCGGACCAGGAACACTTCGATCTGGGCGAAACATTGGCCTTTTGTGTCTCTTGCGTTTGGTACCTTTTGGGGGCCGGCTGCACCTGTGAGAGGCCGCACTCGCTGCCAGCGGTCAAGGCGACCTTGCTGAGCAAAGCCACTATTGTACTTTGAGCTAGTGACTCTGGCGGCTTGGCCGCTTTCTAGGCATTCCTCCAGGACCTTTCTCCCCCTGGAGGCCTCAGCTTTAAATGCAGTTTGTTTTTACTGCGTGATACTGCTCTATTCTTGGCTTTGGCGCCAAGAGTAGCTTGCTGTCCTTACCAGTTAATTATGGCCTCTGCGCGAAAAGAACGATGAAGTGCTGCCCTTTATGCCTAAAGGTGGCGCTTCGGATTTGCTGGCAGTAGGTGCGTTGAAGTCTTTCTTCAGCGAACCTACTCACCCGGTGGCCTTTATGCGAACGAAACCCTGCACCAAAACCACTAGGCTTAGTGCCTGTCCTGGGTTGGCATGTCTGTAGGTGTCGCAGTAGCTATAAATGACTGAGCGGCATAAAGCAACACAATTGTTTCACATACGCACTTGTCAAAACGTAACTCATTGCACACTTTATTCCTGCTAATGAAGTTTCCTAAAAATAAATAGTACACTTTAAATATATGTAGCTTATTATATGTCACTTATGCCTCAATAAAGTTGTTTGAAAGAAGCACATTCAGAAGATTAATAAATGGTAACTAAAATAAGTAACTGATAAAAAACAAAAATGTGTTTTTTTTCTCTACATCACTGAGTAGGGAAAAAAAATCACCTCTATTGCCCAATTTTGTAATTTAACTGCCATTTATTTTAAAGCCTTTAATTTCTGTACATGTAGGCACGTGGTTTTACTTGCAAAGTTTTTCCTGATAAGCTTAGATGCCTCCCCTGCATCTAAATTAATTTTTTATTTACTGTTGCCCTGACACCTAAGAAACACAAAGACACTATGCTTCAAAAAAGAAAAGAAAACAATCACAGCCCCATAGGAGATAACCCAGCACAGGGGTCAGGAACCCTGGCTAAGGATTCAGGTCAACGTTGTAAACTACGGTTTGCCAGCTGTGTGAGCTAAGTTGAATTCCTCATTTTCTCTGACCCTCAGCTTTCTCACAGAGCTCCTGAGTGAATCAGGGTCAGCAAGGGAGGAGTAAAAGGAGGGATCATTTGAGGGAATCCTCAACTCTACGTGGGCCTCGAACATGGCCTGCTGTCTCATAATAAATTTGTGTAGAATTGCTGGGAGAATGATTCTCACAAAAGTTGATCCTAAGTGAAATCCATCAGCCCTGGTACTAGAAAGTAAGAGAATAGGAGGTCTGTGAGCGTCCTTAAAATCTGAAAGTTTCATGGTGGCTCACGCCTGTAATCCCAGCACTTTGGGAGGCTGAGGCAGGTGGATCACCTGAGGTCAGGAGTTTGAGACCAGCCTGGCCAATGTGATGAATCCCCGTCTCTACTAATAATACAAAAGGTGGATCCCCGTCTCTACTAATAATACAAAAAGTAGCCGGGTGTGGTGGTGCACACCAGTAATCCCAACTACTTAGGAGGCTGAGGCAGGAGAATCACTTGAACCTGGGAAGCGAAGGTTGCAGTGAGCTGAGATCGCGACACTGCACTCCAGCCTGGGCAACAGGAGCGAAACTTCATCTCCAAAGGGGAAAAATGCAAAAAACAAAAAAACAACAGCTGAAAGTTTCCCATGCCTGGAGGACTTTAAATGATTAAATGAGATAATAATGAATGTGAAGGCCCAGAACACCACCTGTTACATACTACTATGTAATCAATGGTACTTATTTCTATTTTGTCATTATCATCAGTGGTATAATCGCCAACGATGGTCCTTATTTTTTTTTAATTTTCATTGGCAATAGAACCACTTACCTGATAGTATTATTGTGAGCAAAGCATGAATGAACAAAAGCAAGTAGAGCTCCTAGCAGGGAGCCTGAGACATAAGGCTCAGTTGGTATTAGTTTTATTTCCCCTTCCCTCTCCCTCACTTTGAAGCATTCAGCTCAAATCCAGCCTTCATCATGAAGTTTTCCCTGCTTCACATTTCCCAAGTCCACACATGTGGCCTTTCCTGTGGCTACGGGATAGGATGGGAGAACCGCCATTGCCAAGTGCAGGCTATTGTGAGAGAGCTGGGTTGGCTCAGCTGCACTGAGCTGCAGGAAGGCATCTAAGCTTATACCAAGGTGTTGTCCTGGACTTTGTGTAGTTCAGTTGTAGTTGCTATAAGGGAAGGAAGGGGGTTGTCACAGGTTGGGTTTTGCCAAAACACGCTGAGGTAGAATTTGCAGTGAAAGATGTTTATTTAGAAATCAATACCTCTGCTAGGAAGGGGTAGGAGGCAAGATGCATCCCAACCATGGTAACGCCAGCCCAACAAAGCCTTGGCCAACCCCACAGGAAGGTCTGGAGTGACTGTTGCCATCAGAGTGTCCCCCAGTGGGTTGATAAGGCTGGGCCTTCTCTCCCCCTCTCTATCACTGGAAGCAGGCTGCCCTGGAGAGAGCATGACCTCATGACCTGAAGTGGAGGCAGACCTTGCAGTAGCTGACATCTGATTCTGAGCATACTCTTCACAGCTGAGCAGCAAGTCCTTCCTTGCGGGGGGGATCAGATGGCGCATTCCCTGCGTCCACCACCCTGGGGGCAAACCGACAGTGTAGTAACACATGGCAAACTGTTGAATGTTCCAAACAGTGAATTGCAACTATATGTCAACATGTAAGGAGGAGGATTGGCAGCCATCTCTTGACACAGGATAGTAGGAAACGTGAGATGAAATGTCTGTGCACCAGACAACTGTACACGTGCAGCAAGAGCAGCTGCCACAGAGAAAAGAGTGAGTGCAGGAAGAGAAGGGAGGCAGGCCCAGGACCCAAGCCCTGAAGCTCCTAACAGTTAGACTTGGGTAGAGGAGGAGGAACATAGAGTAAGGATGAAACACCCACCCCTGCAGAAGCCAAAAGAGGGAAGAACATTTTAAGGAGGATATGTAATCAAGTAGGCCAAAAGTTCATCATCCATATCATCGTCATCATGATATTTCTACTCTAGGGTGTTGGTTAAGAACACGTGGAGTTATTAAATGGTCTCCAGTTTAAGAAGTAATAGGCTGGGCCTGATGGCTCACACCTGTAATCTCAGTATTTCAGAAGGCTGAGGTGGGAGGATGACTTGGGCCCAGGAGTTTGAGACCAGCCTGGGCAATACAATGAGACTCCGTCTCTACAAAAAAATAAAAATAAATAAATAAATAAGCTAGGCATGGTAGTCTCAAGCCAAGGTGACAGAGCACAACCTTTTCTCAAAAAGACAAACAGAAAGAAATGATAATCTAGTGAGAAGTAGTATAACCAGGACGGCTCTACAGTCCCATTTGCCTGGGACAGTCTCAGTTTATATCCATTGTTCCACATCTCATCCTATTTAGCATTTGCCTCACATTTTTTTCATTTTTGAAGTTAATGTTACTATCAGTAGCTGCACTAAAATAATTTGGTTTGAGTTTGGTACATCTCCACTTTGAACTTCCAGTTCCTATAGAGTTCTCATTTTGGCTTTCACCTGATTAAATCTGGAAGACAACCACTGATAATCTCTCTTTTCCTAACCCTTTCCAGATATAACATATCTAACCTCCCCATCAAGGAAAGCAGGCAGAGGAACTCACTGATAAAGGAAATATGCCCAGACATCAGCAGTTAGGGACTGCTAACAACCTCAGATCTTGAGTAGTGATGGAGGAGGTACCTGACACTGTTCAGCTGGCTGCCAGTTGGTGTACTGGCCAGTGATTCTTTGGCCTTTGAGTTCCATGTGTGCTTCAGAAGCCATCAGGTCAGACTTGGAAGCTACCCAAATGCCCATCAATGATAGACTATATGAAGAAAATGTGGCACATATACACCATGGAATACTATGCAGCCATAAAAAAGAATGAGATCATGTCCTTTGCAGGGACATGGATGAGCTGGAAGCCATCATCCTCAGCAAACTAACACAGGAACAGAAAACCAAACACTGCATGTTCTCGCTCATAAGTGGGAGTTGAACAATGAGAACACGTGGACACGGGGAGGGGAACATCACACACTGGGGCCTGTCGGGTGGTGGGGGCCAAGGGGAGGGAGAGTATTAGGACAAATAGCTAATGCACGTGGGGCTTAAAACCTAGATGACCGCTTGATAGGTGCAGCAAACCACCATGGCACACGAATACCTATGTAACAAACCTGCACATTCTGCACATGTATCCCAGAACTTAAAGTAAAATTAAAGAAGAAGAAGCCATCATGTCGCCAGTTAGCAGGATCAATGGGAAATGTGGGCAATTATAGGGAAGGTGTACCTGTATAGACATAGGACATTAAGGCTGAGCAGACCAGCCACAGAGGATATACAGAGCAGTCTGAAAATTCATACAACAGTGGTTGTATAATTTATGCATGGTGTAGAGGTACAATTATGTATTGATTGATAATGCCTTTTATTTTGTTATAAACCTTCTTAGCAGTAATGAGCTCAAATAAATGAAAGTACATGTTTACTGAAAATTTAGGTACTGGCTTGGCATGGTGGCTCATGCCTGTAATCCCAGCAGTTTGGGAAGCCGAAGCTGGAGGTTCACTTGCACCCAGGAGTTCAAGGCTGCAGTGAGCTATGATTGCACCGCTGCACTCCGGCCTGGGCAACAGAGCAAGATCCCATCTCTAAAAAAAAAAATCATAGGTATTAAATTTGGTGATGTACATGTAACTCGCACAAAATGTCTGTTGATGTTTACCACTGTGACGGCCAGAGTGATATAACGGACCACACAAAACCCAGAAGGCAATGGTCTGTTGAGGAAGCATCAGCATATACGTCATGAGGCAGTAGTTATCTTAAGCTGTGCTTGAGGACCACAGGTTTACATATAACCCTGTTCAACATGATTCTCATGTAGATCAAATGACTGTTCTTCTAAATTCATTTTGCTCAATTTAAATTCCAACTTTCCTTGTGCACATACAAAAAGTGAAGTTGTAGCTATTAAGGTGTTGGCTGCATTAGCCAAACAAATAGTTTAATGATGCCAACTTTATATCGGTGTCCTCAGGGTGCTTCAAACAGAAGTTAAATTAATAATCATACATTTATTTCATCCAATGCATGAAATCAAAATAACAATTTTTGAACTGAATTCTGATAAAGATGAAACATCTGACAGCATTATAAATGTTGTTGTAATGTAAATTTAACATAAAATCCTAGTCCCAGCACTTTGGGAGGCCGAGGCAGGCAGATCACCTGAGGTCAGGAGTTCCAGACCAGCCTGGCTAACAAGGCAAAACCCCGTCTCTACCAAAAAAAAAAAATACAAAAATTAGCCAAGCATTGTGGCAGGTGCCTATAATCTCAGCTACTCAGGAGGCTGAGGCACGACAATCATTTGAACCTGGGAGGCGGAGGTTGCAGGGAGCCGAGATCACACCTCTGCACTCCAGCCTGGGTGACAGTGAGATTCCGTCTCAAAAAAAAAAAAAAGAAATCTTAAGCCTCCTGTTGAATGAACAGACTCCTTCTTGGCCGAAAGGATTCCAGAAAAACCTTAAAACTGAGTTCCTGGCCATGATGGGATGATAGGTCAGACACGTCTTGTTATACCTTCTCCCTTTTATGGTTTAGACACAACTAACCAACACTAGTGTTAAAATATAGATCATAAGACTGACAGAATAGACCCTTTGTGGCAATAAGATACGAAATTATAAACAGGACCTAAGGCCATGCCAGGCAAGGGTTAAGTCACATACCCTTACACTTAAAGAATAAGCTATGTTGCAAGGTGTTGATTAGAAAAACAGAAGCAAAAAAGAGAATAAGCTATGCTCTGTCTCAAGGTTTTTTTTTTTGTTTTTTTTTTTTCTCTAGCAGCTAAACGAGCACTGGTCTTGAGATAATATTAAAACAACCACAACTCATCTAGCTCACAGACGCTGACTAACTGAACCTCTCTTCCCCCAGCCACAACTGTAGCTTTAATTGGACAACAGGCTGATTTTAGCAACTTTCTCCTGATAAGATCACCCACCACAGACTGGTTCTGGCTGGTTTACAGAGGCTGTGCACTTGCATGCTCACATGTCCTGAAAAGATCTTTTGTGTCTAGGGCCTAATTGTAATACATTTAAATGTTAAGTCTCAGCTGAGTATAGTGGCTCACGCCTGTAATCCCAGAGCTTTGCAAGGCCAAGCTGGGCAGATCACTTGAGGTCAGGAGTTCCAGACCAGCCTGGCCAACATGGTGAAACCCCGTCTCTACTAAAAATACAAAAATTAGGCTACTCGAACCTGTGTGGAGGTTGCAGTGAGCCGTGATGGTGCCACTGCACTCCAGGCTGGGCAACAGAGCAAGACACTGTCTCAAAAAAAAAAAAAAAAATTAAAGAGAGCTTTTGAAGGGCTCCTTTGATAGTGCACCTAAGTGTCCTAAAATGGGCACTGACCTTTTTTTTTTTTATAAAGATTGAGTTATTTTGTTGAACATCAGTAGATAATATTTAATCAAAATAGTCAACAAATAGAGTGTCTAAAAAATGTTGGCTTTTGAGGCTTCCAGCAGATTGCAGTTATTGAAAACAAAGCCTGAAAAACAGAAAGGCATCAAAATATATCTCTAAAAAAAGGATTGAAACAAACTAGAGCTGTCATGGTGAACGAACAGGATTTAATTGTGAAATTCTATAATTGTGCTTTGGAATATGCTGACTTGAGAGAAAACACTTGTCATGTTGATAGGGCTCTTATTTTTTTTAGTTGGAGACATTTAATTTGATAAAATTTTAATTACATTTATATTCTGTACCTGAATGGAATAAAATTGAGAAGGCCTATGATTCTTGGCATCCACATTTGGCAAAATTTTCAAAATAAACATAGATACAACTTCTTAAATAATTTTTTTTTTTTTTTAAAGAGACGAGGTTTCACTATCTTGGTCAGACTAGTCTTAAACTCCTGACCTCAGGAAATCCACCTGCCTCGGCCTCTCAAAGTGCTGGGATTACAGGCATGATTTAAATGAATTTTATCTTGTGACAATATTCGTTGAAGAATGACATTTTGAATAGAGAGTTTCTATAAGAATATTTGAGATGAAATAATTACCCATTTTATTTTTATTTTTATTTTTTTGAGACAGAATTTCGCTCTTGTTGCCCAGGCTGGAGTGCAATGGTGCAATCTTGGCTCACTGCAACCTTCACCTTCCGGGTTCAAACGATTCCCCTGCCTCAGCCTCCCAAGTAGCTGGGATTACAGCCATGTGCCACCACGCCCAGCTAATTTTATATTTTTAGTAGAGACAGGGTTTCTCCATGTTGGTCAGGCTGGTCTCGAACTCCCAACCTCAGGTGATCCACCGGCCTCAGCCTCCCAAAGTGCTGGGATTACAGGCGTGAGCCACTGCACCCAACCCCCATTTTATTATTATTTTAAATGTAATTGTGAGCTGGAAGCAGAGTTACACCAACCCAGGTTCCGGGACAGGAGTATCAGCATCGACTGGGGCCAGCAATTGATACCTGTTGCAAGTCTCAAAACCGGAGACCTCGAGAAGACAGGGTTGTATAAGCAGTGACGGTGGGAATACCTTGTTTTAGTTACCGAGGAGGCTGTGTAGGCGGTGGACAAATTTGTGCCGCAGAGCTAGTCGGAGGTTGCATGGGATGTTATTAGATGTACTTTAGTGGGGGTGGATAGGAGAATACTTGATCAAACAGAGAATTGTGGCCTGAGTGTGTGTGCAAATGAATGTATACCATTTATTTAAGTTTAGTTAGGCAATCTTAGCAGGGAAGTATTTTAAATGGTACCCTTCGCCTTGGTGTGTGGCTCACCGCCTGTACCCAAAGCCATTTCGGCAGGCGCAGGTGACAGCGGCACATCACTGTAGTGTCGGGAGTCCATATGGAGCTTGTCGACAAGCATGGTGAACCCGTCCGAAAACAGTGCTGAGTCGGAGCACAGACAAGGCAACGCAGCACCAGAACCGGCTTCTCCATTTTGTTTTATTTTTTTCCTATGATCATCATTTTATTTCTTCACTTTTGAAAATTTGAAGAATTTTTTTTTTTGGCCTAGACTTCACGATGGATGGCCATATAGTTGTTTTACTTGTACTGAGATGATCCATCCAACCCAAGCCCTTCGGAAGTGTGTGCTCACAAGCGCTAAGGTGATTGCCTTCTGGTCTTTTTTTTTTTAAATTTTTTTTTTTTTTTCTTTGAGTTCTTTGTAATAGCCTATAAATGTAAATTTTTTTCTTTTCTTTTGTAAATTTTTGACCAATTTTAGGCTGGTCTCGAACTCCTGGTTGAGCCGATTAGCCTCGGGTTTTCAAAAGGTTTGTATTATAGGCATGAGCCACTGTGCACCGTAGCCGAGCCAAGTTTGAAAAGGTTATCAAGTTGGTTTGATTCTGGTGGTTGAGAACAAATTAGACGAGCTGTGGCTTAGTAGTTGTGCAATCTGGAAGATCTTTGTGCAGGCAGTTCGGCGGACGATTTGGTACCAGATGTTTGTATACAATGGAGCCTAGTGAATATATGGTGCAGCCTCAGTCCATTCAAATATAAAAATTAGCGCACATGGTGGCTGGGTTTGTGCACCGGAGTGTTTGGTTTGAGGCAAGGAGTTTATTTGAAGGAGGAGTGTCGGGAGACCGGCTCGGGACACGATCACGGCAGTGGAGTGGGCTATAGCAAGATGCTAGCTCGAAAACGAAGAGAATAAAAGGTAGAAGGAGTTCAATACGGAACAAGGAACCCTTCACAACAGGAGTGTTATTATAGTGCAGACAGCAGGCGAAGTAAGCTGATCTGATACTGATGTAACAGGTAGCGGAGTGTTTACTTCGCTTATTGGTCGACCCAACGGACAGAAGAGACATTTTGTTCGTATATATACAGATGGATGTGTTTATGTTGTTTCGAAATAAGCTGGTCGTGCTTTTTGAGAGCGTGGCTCGTCAATTAAGCAGATAAGTTGAGGTTTGTAGCGAAAGTATTTTGATAAAGTTATGGTACAGAGTTGGGTTTTTGATAGTCTTTGTTAAAGTGATTAGCTTGTAGAGGAGTTATGCCATTACTCGGACAGCAGGTGTTGCACAATGTTGCTTTTGAGCTTGTTTTGAATGCCCAATTCTTTAGCAGTTGGAGTACTTGTTCTGACCCATAAGCTATTTCATCACTTCGATACCACTCCTCTACTTCTTTTAATTCTCCTATTGTTATAACTGATGCAGTTGGGACCTTGGCTCCACCGACATATTCACCTCCGGAGTCCAAGCAATTCTTCGGCAGCCGCAGCCCCAAGCAAGCGGGGATCACAGTTCGGTGCCACCATACCCAGTGATTTGGTTTTGAGTAGAATTGTACCTTCCAATGTTGTGATTGTATTGAATACCCTCGGCATTCGAGGCTCACCGGACTGCAATCCGAGCCTCGGAAGCCAGTGCAGCATTAGAACGTGAGTCACTACACTGGTTGGTACCTTTGTTTGAGAAGAAGTTGGTGCTTCGTCATGTTCAATTAGTTGTTTTGAATTCTCGCCATCCGAGGTGGAGTTGCGACCGAGCCTCGAACTCGGACCGGCGCTGATGGAAGGAGAAGTCTCGAGGTTTGTTTGAGACGATGGAAGAATGCAGTGAATTCGTGCAACAAGCAGTGCCCTTGCAAGTGTCTGGTGTTGAAGGCAGTGCCCACGATTATTTGGTTGTTGCTGAATGTTGATTGAAGGTGGTCAATAAATTGTTATGATGTTGCGAGGTTTCCCGTGTCATTGAGTTGCATGTTGGAGGCTACCGACCCAGGCCTGGCCTTGCCGATCAGAAAGGGTTTGAGGTGGTGAGGGCAATTCGTGAAATTTATGGACAGAGTATTTTTTGTTTTTTTTTTTTTTTTTTTTTTTTTTTGGAGAATAGTCTTGCTCTGTTGCCCCAGGCTAGAGTGCAGTGGCAAAATCTCAGCTCACTGCAACCTCCGCCTCCCAGGTTCAGGCACCTCGGCGAGCCTCCCAAGTAGCGGGGATTAGCAGGCCACCACAGGCGACCACCTGGCCAAGCTCGGGAGGTTCAGGTTGCTTCAGGGCGGTTAGGTTGCCCGAATACTGTAGCTGAGCCAGCGCACTGTCCACCTCGCCAAGCTGTTGGGACCCAGAGGTGTGGTGCACCACACCTGGTTGTTTTGTTTGTGTAGCTGTGCCGGGTCCTATAAGCTGACCTCGGGACTTGGTGATTTTGCTCGTTGGCCTAGGAAGCCTATACACATGATAGTGTTAAAAAGTTGCTCCTTTTGTTAACTGCATTAGACCAAGGGTTATAGGTGCCTTCTGGGAAGTGTTACTTCACAAAGTCCTAAGCAGTAAATAAACAGCAACCGGAAGGACAGAAGAGACAAAACACATTAGCGGCAGGAACATACAGAAGGATTGAAGATATAGTGATGGATGTGAGAAAGGAGACGGATTGGCACCACAACGATATATACGATTTGGAATTACAACATGCTATGATAGCGTGGCGTGGTGGTTGTTGGCGGCCAGCAGCTCCGCAGGTGCAGCGGCCACTGCAGAAGTCGAGATCAGCCTGGGCAACATGGCAAAACACCGTCTCCACCAAAAATACAAAAATTAGCCGGGCGTGGTTGTGCTCACCTGTAATTCCAGCTACTCGGGAGGTTGAGGCAGGAGAATCGCTGAACCCAGAAGGTAGAGATTGCAGTAAGCCGAGATCATGCCACTGCACTCCAGCCTGGGCAACACAGCAAGACCCTGTCACAAAAACAAACAAACAAAAAACTAAGATTATAAACAAAAACATGTAAATGCAAAAAAGTTTTTAATGCATAGAAATGATAAAAAGCCAATATGAAATTATATATATAATTGCATATTATAAACATGTTAATTATAATTAAATACATATGTAATTAGTTTATGTTATAATCATACAGTATATACACACATACATACATATAACTTGTACAAATCTATGAGACCACCAAGTCTCCAACAGCGAAAATGTCAAGTATATATTTAGAGGAAATAATATAAAAATAATTGCTAAGGACCCCATCTCTAATAAATAAATATTGATATTTATTGAGCACATACTATGTATTTGCTACCTTATGTCCACTTTTAACACTTAAGCTTATGAAGTAGTTATTATTAGAATACTGTCCTCATTTTTTTGTTTTTTTTTTTTTTCAACAGGGTTTTTGTTGCTCAGATTGGAATATAGTGGTGTGATCATGGTTCATTGCAACCTAGAACTCCTGAGCTCAAGTAATCCTCTTGCCTCAGCCTCCTGAGTAGCTAGGACCACAGGCATGTGCCGCTATGCCTGGCTAATTTAAAAAAAATTTAGAAGTGGGGTCTTGCTATGTTGCCCAGACTGGTCTGGAACTCCCGGCCTCAAGTGATCTTCCCATCTTAGCCTCCCAAAGTGCTGGGAATTATAGGTGTGAACCACTATGCCCGGCCTTGTCCTCATTTTACACATGAGGAAACTGAGGCTTAAAGGCTTAAGTAACTCGTCCAAGTTCACAGTGCTAAGTGGAAGAGACAGCTGAGACTTCAAGATCTTCCTCCAGAGGACCCAACCACTCCCTGCTTTGTTCCCATGGCTTCTAAAGCCCTGTGTGGCCTGCTTTCCACTTACTTCTCCAGCCTTCCTCATCACTCAGCTCTCTGAACAGACTATCATCCCTGCCTAGTACCCACTTCCCTGCAAAGACCCGACTTTACCTGACTCAATGTTACTCATCCTCTGGCTCAGCTTAGACATCACTTAGAAGACTCAGCAGGAAGTGTTCTCTGCTCTCCAAGCCTGGAGTAGGTGACCCTTCTTTGTGGGTGTTTGGCTCCCCATCATCTCACCATACTGCATGGCAATTGTCCACTTCCTATCTGTGCCCTCTGTTAGACTGGGAATTTGGGGAGAGCAGAGACTAGATTTGCTCCCCATTGCATTTCCTGATCCTGGCACAATGCCTGTCACATAGTAAGTTCTCTATACACAGAGACTCCTCTGCTTGAAATATTTCTTAGAGAACCACATGTGGGGCTGGGCGCGGTGGCTCACGCCTGTAATCCTAGCACTTTGGGAGGCCGAGGTGGGTGGATCACCTGAGGTCAGGAGTTCAAGACCAGCCTGGCCATCATGGTGAAACCCCATCTTTAAAAAAAAAAAAAAAAAGAGAACCACATGTGGAAAGCAAATGTCATCAACTCTGCCACCAGCAGATGGTTATTGGCTGTCATTTTGGTCTCTGGCACTGGTGGTTCATCAGGCATGTTAGCTGTGATGTTGTTTATGTTTGAGTAGTTTAATCAACGTTATTAATATATTATATATCTGATACATATAAAGAGTGTTGAAAGTCCCAGTAAAAAGTGACATAGGGTTACGATAGAAATGATGGCTGGGCCTGGTGGCTCACGCCTGTAATCCAAGCACTTTGGAGGCCAAGGCGGGTGGATCACCTGAGGTCAGGAGTTCAAGACCAGCCTGACCAACATGGTGAAACCCCGTCTTAAAAAAAAAAAAAAGAAAAGAAATGAAATTAGAGCTGGGTGCAAAGGCTCAGGCCTATAATCCCAGCAGGTTGGGAAGCCAAGGCAGGAGGATCACTTAAATCCAGGAGTTAGAGACCAGCCTGAGCAACATAATGAGACCCCATCTCTAGGAAAAATTTTTAAAAAATTATCTGGGCATGGTGGCATATGCCTGTTGTCCCAGCTACTTGAGAGGCTGAAGTGGGAGGATCACTTGAGTCCAGGAGGTTGAGGCTGCAGTGAGTCATGTAATCCCAGCACTTTGAGAGGCAGAGGCAGGCAGATCACCTGAGGCCAGGAGTTCAAGACCAGCCTGGTCAACATGGTGAAACCCTGTCTCTACTAAAAATACAAAAATTAGCCAGACATGGTGGTGATTACCTGTAATCCCAGCTACTCAGGAGGCTGAGGCAAGAGAATGGCTCGAACCCGGAAGACGGAGGTTGCAGTGAGCTGAGATCACGCCACTGCACTCCAGTCTGGGTGACAAAGTGAGGCCCTGTCTCTTATAAAAGCAAAAAAGAAATGAAATTAGAAATAAATAAATATGAAAATTATAAGGATTGTACAAGATATATGTGAATAGTTAAGAGAAGTAAACATTCTGATGGACGACACTAAACCATGCAGCATGTGAAGAAAGCTGCATCTATGAAGGTCAAAAATCATCTATAAGAACCCTATATTTTGACTGGGGGAAATGCGTGTCCTAGGTTAATTCCCAGAGCACTTATTTATTTATTTATTTATTTATTATTGTACTTTTAAGTTCTGGGGTACATTTGCAGATCTTGCAAGACTGTTGCATAGGTACACACATGCCACGGTGGTTTGCTGTCTCCATCCCCCCCTTCACCTACATTAGGCATTTCTCTCTAGTGTTATCCCCTCCCCAACCTCCTTGCCCCCCGCTGTCCCTCCCTAGTCTCCCACCCCCCAACAACCCCAGTGTGTGAATGTTCCCCTCCCTGTGTCCATGTGTTTTCATTATTCAACACTTGCCTATGAGTGAGAACATGTGGTGTTTGGTTTTTTGTTCTTGTGTAGTTTGCCAAGAACGATGGTTTCCAGATTCATCCATGTCCCTACAAAGTACAAGAACTCATCGTTTTTTATGGCTGCATAGTATTCCATGGTGTATATGTGCCACATTTTCCTTGTCCAGTCTATCCTTGATGGGCATTTGGGTTGGTTCCAGGTCTTTGCCATTGTAAACAGTGCTGCAATAAATGATTTATAAAGAACGATTTATAGTCCTTTGGGTACATACCCAGTAATGAGATTGCTGGGTCAAATGGAATTTCTATTTCTAGATCCTTGAGGAATTGCCACACTGTCTATCATAATGGTGGAACTAATTTACACTCCCATCAACAGTGTAAAAGCGTCCCTATTTCTCCACATCCTCTCCAGCATCTGTTGTCTCCAGATTTTTTAATGATTGCCATTCTAACTGGCATGAGATGGTATCTCAATGTGGTTTTGATTTGCATTTCTCTAATGACCAGTGATGATGAGCATTTTCTCATATGTTTCTTGGCCTCATATAAGTCTTCTTTTGAAAAGCAACTGTTCATATCCTTTGCCCACTTTTGAATGGGTTTTTTTTTTTCTTGTAAGTTTGTTTTAGTTCTCTGTAGATTCTAGATATTAGCCCTTTGTCAGGTGGGTAGATTGCGAAAATTTTTTTCCCATTCTGTTGATTACCGGTTCACTCTAATGATTGTTTCTTTTGCTGTACAGAAACTCTTAAGTTTAATTAGATCCCATTTGTCTATTTTGGCTTTTGTTGCCAATGCTTTTGGTGTTGTAGTCATGAAGTCCTTGCCTATGTCTATGTCCTGAATGGTTTTGCCTAGGTTTTCTTCTAGGGTTTTTATGGTGTTAGGTCTTATGTTTAAGTCTTTTTTTATTTTTTATTTTTATTTTTTTCTAAGGCTAGTGAAGCAGTGGGAGTGGAGAAGGAACAAAGAAAATGTTTAAGTCTTTAATCCATCTGGAGTTAATTTTAGTGTAAGGTGTCAGGAAGGGGTCCAGTTTCTGCTTTCTGCACATGGCTAGCCAGTTTTCCCAACACCATTTATTAAATGGGAAATCCTTTCCCCATTGCTTGTTTTTGTCAAGTTTTGTCAAGATCAGATGGTTGTAGATGTGTGGCGTTGTTTCTGAGGCCTCTGTTCTGTTCCATTGGTTTATATCTCTGTTTTGGTACCAGTACCATGCTGTTTTGATTACTATAGCCTTGTAGTATAGCTTGAAGTCAGGTAGCGTGATGCCTCCAACTTTGTTCTTTTTGCTTAGGATTGTTTTGGGTATGCAGGCTCTCTTTTGGTTTCATATGAAGTTTAAAGTGGGTTTTTCCAGTTCTGTGAAGAAGGTCAATGGTAGCTTCTGCCCAAAGTAATTTATAGCATTGAATCTATAAATTACTTTGGGCAGTATGGCCATTTTCATGATATTGATTCTTCCTAACCCTGAGCATGCAATGTTTTTCCATCTGTTTGTGTCCTCTCTTATTTCCTTGAGCGGTGGTTTGTAGATCTCTTTGAAGGGGTCCTTCACATCCTTTGTTAGTTGTATTCCTAGGTATTTTATTCTCTTTGTAGCAATTGTGAATGGGAGATTCGCTCTTGATTGGCTCTCTTTGAGTCTGTTATTGGTGTATAGGAATGCTTGTGATTTCTGCACATTGCTTTTGTATCCTGAGACTTTGCTGAAGTTGCTTATCAATTTAAGGAGATTTTGGGCTGAGATGATAGTCTTCTAAATATACCGTCATGTCGTCTGCAAATGGAGACGATTTGAGTTCCTCCTTTCCTAATTGAATATCCTTTATTTCTTTTCTTGCCTGATTGCTCTGGCTAGAACTTCCAATACTATATTGAATAGGAGTGGTAGAGAGGGCATCCTTGTCTAGTGCCAGATTTCAAAGGCAATGTTTCCAGCTTTTGCCCATTCAGTATAATATTGGCTGTGGGTTTGTCGTAAATAGCTTTTATTATTTTGAGATACGTTCCATCGATACCTAGTTTATTGAGGGTTTTTAGCATAAAGGGCTGTTAAATTTTGTCAAAGGCCTTCTCTGCATCTATTGAGATGATCATGTGGATTTTGTCTTTAGTTCTGTTTATGTGGTGGATTACATTTATAGACTTGCATATGTTGAACCAGCATTGCATCCCCAGGATGAAGCCAACTTGATCGTGATGGATAAGCTTTTTGATGTGCTGTTGTAATCGGTCTGCCAGTATTTTATTTGAAGATTTTTGCATCTATGTTCATCATGGATATTGGCCTGAAGTTTCCTTTTCTTGTTGAGTCTCTGCCGGGTTTTGGTATCAGGATGATGTTAGTCTCATAAAATGAGTTAGGGAGGATTCTCTCTTTTGTATTGTTGGAAATAGTTTCAGAAGGAATGGTACCAGCTCCTCTTTGTACATCTGGTAGAATTTGGCTGTGGAACCCATGTGGACCTGGGCTTTTTTTGGTTGGTAGGCTATTAATTGCTGCCTCAACCTCAGCCCTTGTTATTGGTCTATTAGGGTTTCAGCTTCTTCCTGGTTTAGTCTTGGGCAGGTGCGAGTGTCCAGGAATTTATTCATTTCTTCTAGATTTACTGTTTTATGTGCATAGAGTTGTATGTAGTACTCTCTGATGGTAGTGTGCATTTCTGTGGAATCAGTGGTGATATCCCCTTTATCGTTTTTTATTGCATCTATTTGATTCTTCTCTCTTTTCTTTTTATTAGTGTGGCTAGTGGTCCGTCTAGTTTGTTGATCTTTCAAAAAACCAGCTCCTGGATTTACTTGATTTTTTGAAGGGTTTTTTGTGTCTCTATCTCCTTCAGTTCTGCTCTGATCTTAGGTATTTCTTGTCTTCTGCTAACTTTTGAGTTTTTTTCATCTTGCTCCTCTGTCTTTTTCAATTTTGATGATGGGTGTCAATTTTAGATCTTCCCTCGCTTCTCCTGTGGGCATTTATTGCTATAAATTTCCTCTCTAGACACTGCTTTAAATGTGTCCCAGAGTTTCTGGTACATTGTGTCTTGGTTCTCATTGGTTTCAAAGAACATCTTTATTTCCGCCTTCATTTCATTGTTTATCCAGTAGTCATTCAGGAGCCAGTTGTTCAGTTTCCATGTAGTTGTGCGGTTTTGAGTTAGTTTCTCAATCCTGAGTTCTGATTTGATTGCACTGTGGTCTGAGAGACTGTTTGTTATGATTTCCATTCTTTTGCATTTGCTGAGGAGTGACTTACTTCCTATTATGTGGTCAATTTTAGAATAAGTGCAATGTGGTCCTGAGAAGAATGCATATTTTGTGGATTTGGGGTGCAGAGTTCTGTAGATGTCTATTAGATCCACTTGGTCCAGATCTGCATTCAAGTCCTGGATATCCTTGCTGATTTTCTGTCTCACTGATCTGTCTAATATTGACAGTGGAGTGTTAAGGTCTCCCACAATTATTGTGCGGGAGTCTAAGTTTCTTTGTAGGTCATTAAGAACTTGCTTTATGTATCTGGGTGCTCCCGTATTGGGTGCATATATATTTAGGATAGTTAGCTCTTCTTGTTGCATTGATCCTTTTACCATTATGCAATGCACTTGTTTGTCTCTTTTGATCTTTGTTGGTTTAAAGAACATTTTATCAGAGACTAGGATTGCAACCCCTGCTTTTTTTTTCTCCTCCATTTGCTTGGTAAATCTTCTTCCATTCCTTTATTTTGAGTCTATGTATGTCTCTGCACATGAGATGGGTCTCCTGAATATAGCACACCGATGGGTCTTGACTTTTTATCCAGTTTGTCAGTCTGTGTCTTTGATTGGGGCATTTGGGCCATTTTGTTACTGGCTGGTGGTTTTGCCTGTTAGTTGACACAGTTTCTTCATTGCGTTGTTAGTCTTTACCATTTGGTACGTTTTTGCAGTAGCTGGTACTAGTTGTTCCTTTCTGTGTTTAGTACTTCCTTCAGGAGCTCTTGTAAGGCAGGTCTGGTGGTGATGAAATCTCTCAGTAATCGCTTGTCTGTAAAAGATTTTATTTCTCCTTCACTTATGAAGCTTAGTTTGGCTGGATATGAAATTCTGGGTTAAAAGTTCTTTTCTTTAAGAATATTGAATATTGGCCCCCCACTCTCTTCTGGCTTGAAGGGTTTCTGCCAAGAGATCTGCTGTGAGTCTGATGGGCTTCCCTTTGTGGGTGACCTGACCTTTCTCTCTGGCTGCCCTTAGCATTTTTTCCTTCATTTCAACCCTGGTGAATATGACGATTATGTGCCTTGGGGTTGCTCTTCTTGAGGAGTATCTTTGTGGTGTTCTCTGTATTTCCTGTATTTGAATGTTGGACTGCCTTGCTAGGCTGGAGAAGTTCTCCTAGAGTACATACCCTGAAGAGTGTTTTCAGCTTGGATTCATTCTCCTCGTCTCTTTCAGATACACTGATCAAGCATAGATTAGGTCTTTTCACATAATCCCATATTTCTTGGAGGCTTTGTTCATTTCTTTTCACTCTGTTTTGTCTTTTCTTGCCTTCTCTTTTTATTTCATTGAGTTGATTCTCAATCTCTGATATCCTTTCTTCTGCTTGATCTATTTGGCTATTGAAACTTGTGTATGCTTCACGAAGTTCTCCTGCTGTGTTTTTCAGCTCCATCAAGTCGTTTATGTTCTTCTCCAAGCTGGTTATTCTAGTTAGCATTTCATCTAACTTTTTTTCAAGGTTTTTAGTTTCTTTGCATTGGGTTAGAACATGTTCCTTTAGGTCAGAGAAGTTTGTTATTACCTACCTTTTCAAGCTTCTTCTGTCAATTCATCAAACTCATTCTCCATCCTGTTTGTTCCCTTGCTGGTAAGGAGTTGTGATCCCTTGGAGGAGAGGCATTCTGGTCTTGGATGATTTCATCCTTTTTCAAACTGGTTTCTTCCCATCTTTGTTGGTTTATGTACCTTTGATCTTTGAAGTTGGTGATTTTGGATTGAGGTTTCCAAGTGGACGTCCTTTCTGTTGATGTCTGAAGCTATTTCTTTTTGCTTTTTAGTTTCCTTCTAATAGGCCCCTCTGGTGTATGAGGCATTTTTTTGTTTGTTTGTTATACAGGGGTCAGAAAGCTGCTTGAGGAGGCAGTCTGTCCCTTGTCTGCCTGCCGAGGCAATGCTGGGCTGCCTCGGACTCAGTCCCAGCTGCTGTGTAGGCTTCCTTTGGCTTTTGTTTACACAGGTGAGATTAGACCCGCCTTTGCAATGGCAGATGCCCTCCTTCCCCCACCCAGGGTGAAGGATCGTCCCAGGTCAAGCTCAAACTGATGTGCTGGCTGTGAAACTCTCGAGCGAGAGGGCTTCAGTTTGCTGGTCTTTTGTGGGGGGTGGGATCTGCCAAGCCATATCATCTGTCTCCCTGCTTTCAGTTCTCCGTCTTTCTGGGGGATGGGTAAATCCGTCCCACAGGTACTCTCGGTGCTAGCCAAAACCTTGTCCCAGTTCTGTGCCAACAACCCGTGGTGCTGGGCTAGCCAGAGGCTGTCACTCAGATCTGCGCTGGCAATCCGCAGTGCTTCTCAGCCCAGCGGTGTTCTCCTGAACTGTGGGTTGCAAAGGGCTTGGGAGACGTACAGATCTCTAAACCAGAGTGCCGAGAAGGGTAAAGTCCCGATCCTACTGGTTGGTTGCACTTCCCGGGTGGGGTAGTGCCCCACCCTGCCTCAGTTCACCCTTCCTGGGCTACACCACTGTCCAACCAGTCCCATTGAAATGAACTGGTACCTCAGTTGGAAATGCAGAGATCACTCATCTTCTGAGTCTCTAGCTGGTAGCTGCGCTCCAGAGTGGTTCCTATTCAGCCATCTTGGCAGAAGTCCCCCCCAGAGCACTTATTTTTGGCAGGTCAAGAGGTCTCTGTCCACTTTCCAAAAGTGTTTTTTTAATCCTTTATGACACAGGACAGCTCAGAGTTTCCTGAAAAACTATTATTGTGACATCTTTATTTAAAGATGTTATGGCAAAGAGCTAAAATAATTTATGAAGGAGGGTGCATCCTAAAAAAATAAAACAAAAAACAGAGAATTCCCTCCTATTGTGTATCCCCTTGCCCAATTTCTATAGGATTTTAGAAGGTATTATCTAGATTTTGCAATGTATTATCATCTCCTGAATGCCTATTACAGGTCAGGCACTTTTTTTATTTTTGAGACGAAGTCTCACTCTGTCACCCAGGCTGCAGGGCAGTGGCTTGATTTGGCTCACTGCAACCTTTGCCTTCTGGGTTCAAGCCATTCTCTTGCCTAAGTCTTCTTAGTAGCTGGGATTACAGGTGAGCACCACCATGTCCAGCTAATTTTTGTATTTTTAATAGAGACAGGGTTTCACCATGTTGGCCAGGCTGGTCTTGAACTCCTGGCCTCAGGTGATCCACCAGCCTCAGCCTCTCAAAGTGTTGGGATTACAGGTGTGAGCCACTGCACCCGGCTGAGGTCGGGCACTTCTAAACATTTTTTTTTCATTTTATTCACACATTCCTGTGAACAGATATGATCTCATCTACAGATTGGGAAACTTGGGCCCTGAGAATTGAGTAACTTTCCCAAGGTCACACAACTAGGAAGTGTTTATGTTGAAATTGGAAGGATCCAACATGCTCCAGTTTTCCTCTATTATCTAATTTCATTCTCACAACAACCATGTGAATGAAGTTAAGAAATTATTCCCCCCCACTTCTTAGATGAAAACAGTGAAACCCAGAAATGTCCTCAGTTTCACTAAGTAAGTGGTGAGTAGATAGAAGTGAACTTACATCTTGTGTCCCTAAGTTCAGGGTCTTTCAGGCCACCATGTCTTTATTTCTTCATTGTTTGGTTAAAAGCTTGTGGTTGGAGCTTTTCCAGGTATTAGTCCTTAGTGGCTGTGGAGTATGTGCCTGAGATAGGGAGGGATTGGCTTGCTCTGTTGTTGGGCTAAGAGAAGGAACAGCAGATACCCCATTACAAGAAATGTTAGAGGATGTCCTTCATGATAACAGATAAAAATCCGGATCTACACAAAGGAATGAAGAGCACTGGATATGGTAACTACATGGGTAACATGCACAAGACTTTTTCTTTGTAATTTAAATCTCTTTATTAGCCATTTGGCTTAAAACAAAAATAATAACATTGTATTGTGCAGTTTATAACATGCAGAAAAAATGCATGGCAAAAATAGTGGTATGGTTTGAATGTGCTTCATTTGAAATTCATGGTGAATTTTGATCTCCACTGTGGTGGTATTAAGAGGTGAGGCTTTGGGGAAATGATTAAGTCATTAGGACTTTGCCCTTATGAATAGATTAGTGACATATAAAAGGTCTGGGATGGCTCAGTGGAGCATGCCTATAATCCCAACACTTTGGGAGGCTGAGGCGAGTGGATCACTTGAGCCCAGGAATTTGAGACCAGGTTGGCCAACATGGCAAAACCCCATCTCTACAAAAAATACAAAAATTAACTGGGCATGATGGTGGTTTAAGTGATCCCTGTTACTCAGCAAGCTGCAGTGGGAGGATAGCTGGATCCTGGGAGGTTGAGGCTGCTGTGAGCTGTGATAGTGCCATTGCACTCTAGCCTGGGTGACAGAGTGAGACCCTGCTTCCAAAACAAACAAACAAAAAGAAGGTGGACTGTAACAGGTTAAAGATGTATTACCATAAAACCTAAAGGGAACCACTAAAATAACAAGACAAAGAGTTATATTTAATAAGCCAATGAAGGTAATAAGATAGAATCATTAAAATGCTCATTGAATACTAACTTATTACTTTTTTCTTTTTTTTTGTGGAGGTTTTGTGGGAAAACCAGAAAACTCGCTAGACAAATTCTAAAAGAGCTGTAACACTGACTTTTTCCTTTTTTGAATCATGCCTTTGCCCCAAAACCCCATGGATTTTCTCCCATATTTTTTCTTAAAAGTGTTATAGTTTTACATTTTACATCTAAGTTTGTGGCCCACTTTGAGTTATTTCTGTATATGGTGTGAGATTTAGATTGAAGTTCATTTTCTTTTGCTTGTGGTTGTCCAATTGTGCCAATACCATTTGTTTAAAAGGCCATTGTTCCTCCATTGATTTGCTTTGGTATCTTTGTCAAAAATAGGTTGAAGAGCAAATTATATGTTACGTGTACTTTGCCATAAAAAAGAGAGAAGAAAACAGATGGGTTCTCTCTTCTGTTCCATTGATCTGTATGTCTATATTTCTACGATATCATACTGTCCTTATTACTATAACTACATAGTAGGGCTTAATGTCAAATACAGTAATTCCTCCCACTTTATTCTTCTTTTTCAATAATAAGCTTGTGTATTTCTAAAAATACCTTGCTGGGACTTTGATAGGAGTTGCATTACACCTATAGATCAGTTTGGGAAGAATTGCTGTGTTTACTATGCCATAAATATGCTGTAGCACTCCCATTTATTAAGTCTTCTTTGATCTCTTTCATTAGTATTTTGTAATTTTCACCATATGGATCCTGTATGTGTTTTGTTAAGTTTATATCTAAGAACATACATTCCTGGAACAATTACAACTGATACTGTGTTTTTTGTTTTGGTTTCCACGTGTTCTCTGTTAATGTGTTTGGCTTTTGCATGTTAATCTTGTATCCTGCAACCTTTCAAACTCACCTATTAGTTTTAGAGGATTTTTTGTTGTTTATTTCTTTGGTAAATTTATTGGGTTTTTCTGCATAGAAAAGCATGCCATCTTTAGATAAGGACAGATTTATTCTTCCTTTCTAATTGGTATTCCTTTTATTTCTTTTTCTTGTCTTATTGTGTTGTGTTTCCAGTACTATGTTGAATGAGTGGTAGAGTGAGCATCCATGCCTGGTTTCCAAACAAGTGGAAGCCAATTATTCTTTCACCATTAACTGTGATGTCAGTTGTAGGGTTTTTGTAGATGCCTTTTATCAAGTTAAGGTAGTTCCCCTACCATGCTAACTTGCTGAAAGATTTTTTTTCATTTTCTAAAAATATAAATGGGTGTTGGATTTTGTGAAATGTTTTCTCTGTATCAATGAACATGATTTTCTTTCTTAAGCCTATTGATATGGCGAATTACGTTGGTTTTTGAGTGTTGAACCACCCTTGAATACAGGCATACCTTGTTTTACTGTGTTTTGCAGATATTATGTTTTTTTTTTTTATTTTTATTTTATTTTTATTTTTTTTATTGCATTTTAGGTTTGGGGGAGATATTATGTTTTTTACAAATTGAAGGTTTGTAGCAATCCTGCAATGAGCAAGTCTATCAGTACCATTTTTCCAACAGCATGTGCTCACTTTGTGTCTCTGTGACGGCATGTTTCAGCAATAAAGTATTTTTAAAGTATGTACATCGTTTTTTGGACAAAATGCTATTGCACACTTAATAGACTGCAGTATGGTGTAAACATAAGCATTTTTTTTCTTTTCTTTCTTTCTTTTTTTTTTTTTTGCTTTTTTCTTCCTTTTTGTCTTGCATTGGAAAACATAAGCATTTTATATGCGCTCTTTTTCCTTTTTTTGTGAAGGTTTTCCAGAAAACCTGCTGACAAATTCTAAAAGAGCTGTAACACTGGCTTTTTCTTTTGTGACTCACTTTATTGCAATATTTGCTTCATTGTGATGGTCTGGAACTGAACCTGCATCCTCTCCCAGGTATGCCTGTACTGTCATGGCTAATTTTATGTGTCAATTTGACTGGCCATGGGTGCTCAGATTAAACGTTATTTCTGGGTCTGTGAGGAGTGTTTCCAGGTGAGGTTGTCATTTCAATCAGTGAACTCAATAAGTAGATTGCCCTCCCTGGTTTAGGTGAGCATGGTCCAATCCATTGAGGGCTTGAAGAGAACAAAAGGCTGAAAAAGAAAAAAAATTGCCCTTTTTGCTTCCTGTTTGCTTGCTTGAATTGAGACATCTCATCTCATCTTCTCCAACCCTTGGGCTGGGATTTATGCCACTGGCTCCCTGGTTCTGAAACGTTCAAGTTCAGACTAAATTACACTAACAGTTTTCCTGGGTTCCCAGCTTACAGATGACAGATCATGGGACTTATCAGCCTCCATAATTCAGTGAGCCAATTTCTCAATTCCTTGTATGTGTCTCTCTCTCCCTCTTTTTCATCTTCTACTGGTTCTGTTTCTCTAGAGAACCCTGATAAGTACAAATATCTGGAATAAATCCTACTTGATCATGGTATATAGCGGTTTTTTATAAAATATTATATTTCATTTGCTAATATTTTGTTGAGTAGTTTTTTGCCTACGTTCATAACATATCTTGGTCTGTAGCTTCCTTCCTTCCTTTCCTTCCTTCCCTCCCTCCCCCTTCCCTTCCCTCCCTCCTTCTCTTTCCCTTCTCCTCCCTCCTTCTCCGCCTCCCTCCCCTCCCTTTCTCCCTCCTTCCCCTCCGTCCCTCCCTTCCTCCTTTCCTTCCCTCCCCCCTCCCCCTCTCTTCCCTCCTTCCCTTTCCCTTCTCCTCCCTTTTTCCCCCTCCTCCCTTTCCCCCTCCCCTCCCTCCCTTCCTCCCTTCCTTCCTTCCCTCCCTCCCCCCTTCCCTTCTCTTCCCTCCTTCCCTTCCCTTCTGCTCCCTTTTTCCCCTCCCTCCCTCTCCCCCTCCCTCCTTCCCCCCCTCCCTCCCCTCCATCTCTCCCCTCCCTTCCTTCTTTCTTTCCTTCCTGCCTGCCTGCCTTCCTTCCTTCCTGTCTTAGAATTTTGTATCAGGTTAATAATGGCCTCATAAAATGAGTTTGGAAGTGTTTCCTTTCCTTACTTTCTGGAAGATATTGTGTAAAATCTTTTTCAAATGTTTGGTAGAATTATCAGTAAAACAACATGGGCCTGGAGATTTATTTTTTTGAGAGCTTTATAGTTATCAATCCAATTTATTTAATGGTTATAGAACAATTCCAATTATCTATTTTATATTGGTTCAGTTTTGACCATTCATGATTTTGTGGTTTGTAACTTATAGTTTGAAAAATTGGTTCATTTCTTCTATGTTGTTGAATTCATGAGCATAAAGTTGTTTAAGTATTCCTTCCATTCTTTTATAAACGTTTGTGAGTACATAGTAGGTTTATATATTTATGGGTACATGAGATGTGTTGTACTGGCATGCAATGTGAAATAAGCACACCATGGATAATGGCGTATCCATCCCCTCAAGCATTTATCCATTGAGTTACAAACAATCCAATTACACTCTGAGTTATTTTAAAATGTGCAATTATTAGTGACTATAGTCATTCTATTGTGCTATCGAATAGTAGGTTTTATTCATTCTATTTTTTTTTTTTTGGACCCATTAACCATTCCCACTTCCCCACCAGGCCCTTGCTACGCTTCCTAGCCTCTGATAATCATCCTTCTACTCTTTATGTCCATTAGTTCAATTGTTTTTATTTTTAGACCCCACAAATAACTGAGAACATGTGATGTTAGTCTTTAAGGGCCTGGGTTATTTCACTTAACATAATGACCTCCAGTTACCATCCATGTGATTGCAAATGACAGGGTCTCATTCTTTTTCATGGCTAAATAGTATTCTATTGTGTATATGTACCACATTTTCTTTATTCAGTCATCTGTTGATGGACACTTAGGTTACTTCCAAATCTTAGCTATTGTACACATTGCTGCAAGAAACAGGAGTGCAGATATCTCTTTAATATACTGATTTCCTTATTTTGGGTATATACCGAGCAGTGGAATTGCTGGATCATATAGTAGCTTAATTTTTAGCTATTTGAGAAACCTCCAAACTGTTCTCCATAGTGACTGTACTAATTTACACTCCCAAGAGTGTACAGGGTTCCCTTTTTGTCCACATCCTTGTCAGCATTTGTTATTGCCTGTCTTTTGGATATAAGCTATTTTAACTGGGGTGAGATGATATACCATTGTAGTTTTGATTTGCATTTTTTTAGATGATCAGTGTATGTTAAGCACCTTTTCATATGCCTGTTTGCCATTTGTATGTCTTCTTGTGAGAAATGTCTATTCAAATCTTTTGCCCGTTATTTTGATAGATTATATTTATTCTTATAGGGTTGTCTGAGCTCCTTATATATTCTGGTTATTAATCCTTGGTCACATGGGCAGTTTGCAAATATTTTTTCCCATTCTGTGAGTTGTCTCTTCACTTTGTTGATAATAGGTAAATATGTGTCCTCAAATATTATAAACATTTTTAAATTTTTAAAAAAGTAATTTAGTTTTAATACATTTTTTAAAATTTAAATAAATGGTATCACAGTGGATGTATCTTCCTGTTTTGCACACCACTGTTTTAGAGCATTTATCTGTGATGTGCTCGCTTCGGCAGCACGTATACTAAAATTAGACATTTATCTGTGTTGATACATATAGTACTAATTCATTCAACTGTTATATAACACTGTATTTTATAAATGTAAACAATTCATCCATGCTGTTGAACACACATTGCTTGTTCCTTTTTTTTTTTTTTTTTACCCATTACAGACAATACAGAAATAAACTGTTCTTGTAGATTTCTCTTCAAACAAGGTGTGGGATATATATCCTACCTAAGATTAGAATTAGTCATAAGATGTGGGCAGCTTTGATCTTACTAAAGATTACTATTGCTTTTCAAAGTAGTTGTGCCAATTTATATTCCTACCATGAATGAGATTACACTGCTCATCACCACCATCATTTAATGCTATAAGGCTTTTCCATTTTTGGTAATCTGATGCATGTGAAGTATAATACCTTACAGTTTTATTCTGCATTCCTCTGATTATAGTGAGATTGATCTTATAAATATATTGATCATTTGGATTTCCTTTTCTGTGAATTCCCTACTCATATTCCTTGCTCATTTTTGAATTTACCTGTTTTTCTTATTGACTTATGAAACCTACTTATATTTTCTGAATATTAATCCTGTGTTGGTTACATGCACTATGAATGTCTTCTCCCAGTCTGTGGATTGTCTTTCTGATTTGTATGGGGCCTTTTGATTAGTTATATTGAAACTATCTCTACTCTATTATTTTTGTGCTTTGTATTAACTTTGCTTTTTCTACGTGTCTTTCCTTCTTCCCCTGTTTCACTGATCATGTTTCCCCCCTTCTACTGGTTTGGATGTTACACATTCTACTTCTTTTAGAGTCACCCTTAAAAATATTTTTAAATTTATATACAGTATAATTAATTTTTGGTGTACAGTTCTGAGTTTTGACAAATGCAGAGCTGTGTAAACACTACCACAATTAAGATACAGAAGAGTTTCCTCATGCCTCAAATTCCCTCTTAGTACCCCTCTATATATCCCTCCTTTCACCCCAACCCATACTAATTACTGATCTATTTTACACTCTTAGTTTTGCCTTTTGCATAAGGTAATGTAGGAATTATATTGTATGTAGCCTTTTGACTTTGGCTTCTTTCACTTAGAATAATGAATTGAAGATTTATTCATGTTATTGAATGTATCAATAGTTCATTCCTGTATATTACTAAGTAGTAGTATTCCATTACACAGATGTACCATTATTTACCCATTCACCAGCTGGGGGTTGTTTCAGGTTTTACATTTACATATAGGCTTTTGTGTGAAAATTAGTTTTAATTCCTCTTGGTAAATTCTTAGGGGTGGGATTTCTGGTACCTTTAAATTTTAATATGCATACGTCCAAAGTTAGTATCTTTATTCCCCTTTTGAACAAAACAAAGATCTTAATACATTTAACTCCAAACTTTTATCTTCCATCTCAGCTTGTCTAGTATTTTAGTGCTACTCTTATGGTAATCTTCCCCAACAAAATCAGTAATTTTTATTTTTAGTCAATGCTTATTTAGATATTATGAATATATTTCATGAATTACTTTGGTCATCATTGCTTCTTGCATCCCACTCCTTTCTTCTAAAAAGCACATGTAGGCCAGGTGCAGTGGCTCATGCTTATAATCCCAGCACTTTGGGAGGCCGAGGTAGGCGGATCACTTGATGTCAGAGTTCGAGACCAGCCTGGCCAACATGGTGAAACCCTGCCTCTACTAAAAACACAACAATTAGTGAGGCATGGTGGCAGGCACCTGTAATCCCAGCTGCTTGGGAGGCTGAGGCAGGAGAATCGCTTGAACCCAGGAGGCAGAGGTTGCAGTGAGCTGAGATTGTGCCACTCCACTCCAGCCTGGGTAACAGAGTGAGACTCTGTCTCTAAAAAAAATAAATAAAAAATAAAAAGCACATTTTAATGGCGCACTTTAGAAAATAAATTGGAAATTAAATTAGCAGAATGTTTTAGTGTTATACTAGAGCCTGATATCCCCCAAATACTCATTCCCAGATGACAGAATCTAATGATCTGTTTTAGGTAGGAATTATATATACTGGTTTGAAATAATATTTTCTTGTTCCCTTTAATTGCAAAGGAAGTGACCTTCCATTTATTAATTCCTACACAAGAGTAGGGTGAAAAGGCTAATATAAGCCTCGTGCATTCAAAGAGGCTTGAGGTTTTCATATTACTCTTATCTTTGGTTAAAACATTTGACTTGTTTATATCTAATTTCCTCTTAAAACAATCACATGCAAAACCATATTGATTAAGTAGGATACTTGAAATTCCTGAACATTATATAAATTATGTTAAAAATTTAATGTTTGAAAGATAGAGAAAAATGTGCATACAGTTATCTCTCTGTCTGATAATCCTTAACTCAAAGAGGAATTAGAAATAAACCTTTGAAAGATGCTAACTCCACAGTCTGAATTGGTGCTTGTGTCTTAGGGCAAAAATGTAATTCATTACGTAGGCCTGATTGCAAGAAAATCTGTCTTTGCTTCTCACTTGTGTTATCTTTTAAAAATCCGGCAAATTCCATACTGCCCTTTTAGGTATAATGTTAACCATTATGAAGACTCTTACGACCACTTTTAAAAAATGCTTTCACAAGATATTCACACACCAATGATTTAAACAAATCAATAACCAAATGAAAAATGTCTTTGTACTTAATAAAAATTTCTTACTATCTGCCAAATGTTAAAAAAAAAAAAAAAAAGACTTCTGACATACAGGCTGGGCGTGGTGGCTCAAGCCTATAATCCCAGCACTTTGGGAGGCCAAGGCGGGTAGATCACTTGAGGTCAGGAGTTCAAGATCAGACTGGTCAACATGGTGAAACTTTGTCTCTACTAAAAATACAAAAATTAGCCGGGCATGGTGGTGCATGCCTGTAATCCCAGCTACTCAGGTGACTGAGACAGGAGAATAGCTTGAACCCAGTAATCAGAGGTTGCGGTACACCAAGATCGTGCCACTGCACTCCAGCCTGGGTGAGAGAGTGAAACTCTGTCTCAAAAACAAAAACTAAAACCAAAAAAACAAACTTCTGACATATAGTCAATAAAAAAGAAAATGCGTTTATGCATAGAAGGGATTTTTATATTACCACAAAACAATCAAATACCTAAAAGCAACTCACTCTGATATTTATATTGCTTTCAACTTAAGAATGTCTCATTGGCTATTTCAGACTAAGAAATATGAGAAAGATTTCATCTCTAAATAGGCACACAATGTATAAAGATGTACTCTGGAACAATAACTACATAAAGAAGAAGAGCTATGATGGCCGCCTGTGACCCCCATCATGGCTGCTACCTAAACGTGGCTGCCATTTTCAGAGGTCGCATGTCCATGAGGGAGGTGGATGAGCAAATGTTCAACATTCAGAATAAGATCAGCAGCTACTTTGCTAAGTGGCTCCCTCACAAAGTGAAAACAGTCGTCTGTGACATCCCACCCCGGGGGCTAAAATGTCGGCCACCTTAATTGGTAACAAAAAAAAAAAAAGAAAGAAGAGCTAGAGCTGTATAGAAGCAGGTTTTGTATATACTATATTATTGAAGCTAGGTTAGTATTAATTCATACCAGTTTGCTGTAAACTTAAGATGCCCATCATAATCCCCAGGTTAACCAATAAGAAAAAAACCCCTAAAAGATACATGTGAAAAGAAGCCAGGTGAGATGGCATGCACCTATACTCTCAGATACTCAGGAGGCTGAGGAGGGAGGATCACTTGAACCCAGGAGCTCTAGTCCAGCCTGGGTAACACAGTGATACCTTGCCTCTATTAAAAAAAAAACCAACATACACATAAAAGGAAATGAGAAGAGAATCAAAACGGTATACTACAAAAAAAGTCAACACAACAGAAGGGGGATTTACTCATCCTTCCATGGTTATCTCCCATGTATACATGAGGTATACAATTGTCCCCCCTTATCTGCAGTTTTGTTTTCCCTGGGTACAGTTACCTGTGGTCAACCATGGTCCAAGAATATTACATGGAAAATTCCAGAAATAAACAATTCATAAGTTTCAAATTGCATGCCATTCTGAATAGTATGATGAAATCCCATGCCATTCTTCTCCCCATCCCACCCAAGATGTGAATCATTCCTTTGTCCAGCAGATCCATGCTGTATACACCACCCGTTACTTAGTAGCCATCTTGGTTATCAGATCAACTGTTGTAGTACTGAATTGCTTCTGTTCAAGTAACCTTTGTCTTACTTAATAGCCCCAAAGCACAAGAGTAGTGATGCTGGCAAATTGTTACAATTGTTGTATTTTATTGTTGATGTTAATTTTTTACTGTGTCGAATTTATAAATGAAGCATAGGTACGTATTTATAGAAAAAAATGTATATATAGGGTCTGGTACTATCTGTGGTTTCAGGCATCCGCCAGGGTTCTTGGAACATATTCTCCTCAGATAAGGGGGGACCACTGTACAAGCTATTAAACTTTTTCCCTTGTGAGTCTATCTTTTGTTACAGGAGTCCACCACAACTAAAAACTATGAAGGACAGAGAGAAAAGTATCTTTCCTCCCCTAGAGTTTCTGGCAATAAGGATAGGATCTCTGGAGCACCCTGCTCACTCTGGAACCTGCCAATGAGATCCTGGAAAAACTGACAGAAGCTGGCTAAGGATAAGAATTCTTACCAAAGTCAACTCTCCTGGATCTGTCTGCAGGACCTAGCAGAGAAGAAGAAGGCAAACACTTTTCCTTGTTCCTTACTTTCTAACTTTTGATTAGCAGGAGAAAAACATCTGTACAAATCGATTTTTTGGATTATGACTGTGGCTTGATCCTTTCCCCTCTCAGAGACAGCTTTTGCTTTCCTGTTGGTCTCATCTTGTGTCCTGAAAGCTTAGCTTGGTTTTCTACCTGTCTGATTACACAGGTTATCAAGCCTGTGTTTGCAGGCAGCCAACTAAAAGGTTAGCAGTCCCCAATAATATGGCTGGACAGAAATGGGGGTTGTATCCTGCTTGTAGCTAGGGTCCTACCAGCTGTTGCCAGCTCTCAGAGGATTCTCTTTTGGCTATCTCTGGGAGTGGCTCTAGATCTTGGGAGGACTGTACCTTTGCACCCTCTATGGGGGACACCTCTTGCGACCACAGTTAAGCCATTAAGGGCTTATTGGTTTTGGTCAAGTCACTTGATAAATAAACCTTTGAGAATGTCCCCAGAGGGGTGACAAGAATTGCATGCTAGGTTCTGGACAGAAACATAGTTATAATTAAAAATTAATCAGGCTGCCCTTTGGCCCACTTTCCTCTTGCTGAAAGTCATGTAGTACTAGATATTGGCTATTTGCATTTCCATTGTTCCCACAGATAGGATCTCTGACACTGGAATCATAAGGCTTTTGTTTAAGCACTACTTAAGATATTTTTCAGATCCTGAATTCCAGTGGAAAGGCTGAAGGCAACCAGTTTCAAGACCCTCAGAGAAGAACCAAATCAGCATAAGAATATACTTTTTCTTTTTTTTTTTTCAAGATAGGGTCTTGCTCTGTCACCCAGGCTGGAGTGAAGTGGCACAATGATAGCTCACTGAAGCCTCAAACTCCTGGGCTCAAGTTATCCTCCAGCCTCAGCCTCCTTATTAGCTGGGGCTACAGGTGCATACTACCACACCCAGCTAATTTTTACATATTTTTTGTAGAGATGGGGTCTCCCTATGTTAGCCAGGCTGGTCTTGAACTCCTGCTCTCAAGCAATCCTCCCACCTTGGGCTCCCATAGCATTGGGATTATAGGCGTGAGCCTGGCCAAGAATAGTTTCTTCATCTCCGTGTCCTATGACTTCACCCTGCACTCTTCAACCAATCAACAATCTCCACACTTTGGCCCCACTCCAAAACCCTTTAAAACCCTAACCTGAAATTCCTCAGGGAGACAGACTTGAGGTTTTCTCCCATTTCTTTGTTTGGTTATCCTACCATTAAACCTGTTTCTCAGCCAGGCACAGTGACTTATGCTTATAATCCCAGCACACTTTGGGAGGCCAAGGTGGGCGGATCACTTGAGGTCAGGAGTTTGAGACCAGCCTGGACAACATGGTGATACCCCACCTCTACTAAAAATACAAAAATTAGCAGGGCGTGGTGGTGCATGCCTGTAATCCCAGCTACGTGGGAGGCTGAGGCAGGAGAATCGCTTGAACCTGGAAGGCACGGGCTGTAGTAAGCCGAGATTGCGCTACTGCACTACAGCCTGGGCGACAGAGCGAGACTCCGTCTCAAAAACAAACAAACAAAAAACCTCCTTCTCTGCTGTAACCCAGCATCTCAGCATACCAACTTGCTGTGTACATTGGGCAAGAAACCTATCATGGTTACACCTTTGGTTTAAAAGAAAAGAAAAAAAAAAAAAGAGTTCAATTCTGCCAGGGATATTCTCTATTCTTTTTGATAGAGAATATTAAAAAGAACATTTTAATATTCTCTATTAAATGCTCCCCCATGGAAACCTCAGTCAACTAAAATTCCGTTCTCAAAATCCTGAAGACTATATGCTCTACCAACTCTGGTCACCTTCTTTTTGTTGATACAATTTTGCTAATAACTTGAAACTTCACTGGCTTCTTGAAAGATCTCCCCCAAACTGGCTCTGAGACCTCTTCCTCCCCATCGCTTCAGCTCCGCCTTCTGCCACTTTCGATCTTTAATTCAGTTCCTTTGAATCTTTATCTGTTCTCCTTCCAAGCTCCTATCTCCTCCATCCCCCCTGTCCACCACTGCCAGACTTTTTACCTTCCTGCTCCAGCCCCTTAGTCTCTTGAACTGTAGAACTCTGGCTCTCAAGGGACTTAGGGACCTCCAAAAGCAATTACCTGAGGCTGAAAAGAAAGGCTAGTTAGAAATAGACTGGATATTTCATCCACTCCGATGGGCTTTGGAGATAGACAACCACTAGATGTCTCCTCAGTCATCTACGTTTTAGTCCACAGTTTCCTAAGACTGACCTCCGAAAATAAGCAAATATGCTACAAAACTCCTAGGAGAGAACTTTCATCCTTTCTCTGTGCCTTGAGATGTAAAATTTCTTCTCTTTTTTTTTTTTTTTTTTGAGACAGAGTCTTGCTCTGTTGCCAGGCGCCAGGCTGGAGTGCAGTGGCGCAATCTCGGCTCACTGTAATTTCCGCCTCCCGGGTTCAAGCAATTCTCCTGCCTCAGCCTCCCGGGTAGCTGGGACTACAGGCACACGCCACCATGCCCAGCTAATTGTTTTTTGTATTTTTTTAGTAGAGATGGGGTTTCACCATGTTGGCCAGGATGGTCTCGATCTCTTGACCTCGTGATCCGCCCGCCTCGGCCTCCCAAAGTGCTGGGATTACAGGCTTGAGCCACCGCGACCGGCCCGGGTAAAATTTCTTCTCTAGGTCTTGAGGGCTACCTCTTTTGAAATGAAAATCTCAAGGAGATGACTCTCACCTGAAGGGAAAAAAAGGAGCTATTTGGAAACTGGGCAAATGAAAATCTTGTCTTTTCCACAGATATTTGTAAAAATCTTTAGCCATCTGAATAGGTAACCTCAACTTATTCTATCTGCCAGAAACACAGTTTAGATCCAGCTATTCTTTTACAAACCAGTGAGTTTTATATTATTGTACCTGACACATGGCTAAAATTTTTAAATGAAAGCTATAAAATCTGTTTGTATCTGTATGTTTATGTATGTCTATGTACATGTGACATTTTCTCATCCCCATGGTATTACCTAAATTCGTTTGTAAACAAGCTCAACTTCACTGGCTTTAAGAAAAATAAACTTGGCTGAGTGTGGTCCTTAGGCTTGTAATCTTAGAACTTTGGGAGGTGAAACAGGAGGAATGCATAAGGTCAGCCTCAGCAACATAACAAGACCCTCGTCTCTACAAAAGAAAATTTAAAAATTAGCTAGCCATGGTGGTTGGTGCATGTAGTCCTAACTATTTAGGAGACCGAGACAGAATTGCTTGAGTCCAGGAGTTCCAGGCTGCAGTGAGCTATGATCCTACCACTGCACTCTAGTATAGGCAACAGAGACCATGTCTCAAAAAAAAAAAAAAAAAAAAAAGTGGCTGGGCACAGTGGCTTGAGCCTGTATGTAATCCCAGCACTTTGGGAGGCCGAGGCGGGCAGATCACCTGAGCTCAGGAGTTCAAGACCAGGCTGGGCAACATGGCAAACCCCATCTCTACAAAAAATACAAAAATTAGCTGGGTGCGGTGGCACACACCTGTGGTCCCAGCTACTCAGGAGGCTGAGGCAGGAGAATTGCTTGAGCCCGGGAGGTGGAGGTTGCAGTGAGCCAAGATTGCGCCACTGCACTCCAGCCTGGGTGACAGAGTGAGAATTTGTCTCCAAAACAAAACAAAACGACAGAAGAAAAAAAAAAAGAGAAACTTACATAAAGTGTGTATTTTCTCAGAAAACAGAAGAACTAACCCAAATGCTTTTCAAGTTCACTTGACTAGTAATCTTTAGTAAATATTGTTGATTTAGTTACAAAAAATGCCTTCAGGGTTGTCAGCATCAGCATTAAATATAATGCAGACACACAACTTTTATTCTATCTGAGTTTACTAGTCGAAAAAGCTTATGTTATTTCTACCAGATGTTTATGATTATAAAATTAAATTCAACCTAAGAATAAATGTACAAGTAAAAATGCAGTATACATTACTTCATATATATCAAGCACAGCAGTAAAACAAAAAACCCATGAATTTAAAAAGAAACACACACAAAAGATGGCAGTAATAAAGCCATTAAGAAACAAAAAAAGATGATACATAGAAAACAAATAGCAAAATGACAGAAGCCCTTCTGTATCAGTAATTATTTTAGATGTAAAATAATTAAACTCTCCAATTTCAGAAGTCAGGGATTGGTAGAATGGATTTAAAACCAAGATCTAATTATAGACTGTCGACAAGAGACTCATTTTAGGGTCTAGATACAAACAAGTTGAAAGAGAAAGGATGGAAAAAGACATTGCAAGCAAACCAAGAGGGCTAAGGTTGCTCCACTAACGTCAGATAAATAGACTTTTAAGTAAAAATGTGTATTGTTACAAGAGACAAAGAACGATAATATATATTGATATAGTGGTCAATACATCAATAAGATATTAATAATCATAAACATAGACACACCTAACAGTCCCACTATATATGAAGTAAAAACTGGTAGAATTGAAGGGAGAAATAGGCAGTTCTACAATAATATTGAAGACTTCAATATCCCACTTTCAATAATGGATAGAACTAGACAGATCAATAAGGAAACAGAAAAACTGAACAACCTACTTGGCTCAGTAGACATATACAGAACATTCCACACAAAACAGCAGAATACACATTCTTCTCAACTCCACATGAAACATTCTCCGGGATAGTCCATGTTAGGCCACACAACTCTCAATAAATTTAACAAGACTGAAATCATACACATCTTCTCTGGCCACATGGAGTAAAATTAGAAATCAATAATAGACCAGGTATGGTGGCTCATGCCTGTAATCCCAGCACTTCAGAAGACCAAGGTGGAAAGATTGCTTGAGGCCAGGAGTTCGAGACTGGCCTGGGCAACATACAGAAACCCAATCTCTACAAAAAAAATTGTTAAAAATTAGCTGGGTGTGGCGGCATGCGCCTGTAGTCCCAGCTACTCAGGAAGATCACTTGCGTCCAAGAGTTTGAGGCTGCAGTAAGCTGTGACTGTGCCACTGCACTCGAACCTGGGCAACAGAGCGCTACCCTGTTTAAAAAAAAAAAAAAAAGAATAACATAGAATAGACTCAAGTTACTAAAATCAGAAATGAAAGTGAGATATTACTACTGACCTTACAATTAAAAAGGATGATAAAAGATTGCTATGAGGCTGGGCACAATGGCTCATGTCTGTAATACCAGCATGTTGGGAGGCCAAGGTGAGAGGATTGCTTAAATCTAAGAGTTTGAGACCAACACAGCAAGACCCCATCTCTACAAAAATTTTTTTAAAAAACTAGGTAGGTGTGGTGGTGAATGCCCATGATCCTAGCTACCTGGGAGGCTGAGGTAGGAGGATTGCCTGAACCTGGGAGATCTAGGCTGCAGTAGCTATGGTTGTGCCCCTGCACTCCAGCCTGAGTGAAAGAGTGAGACCCTGTATCAAAAAAAAAAAAAAAAAAAAAAGGATTGCTATCAACAATTGCATGCCAACAAATTACATAGCTAAGTAAAATCAAGGCGGGTGGATCACAAGGTCAGGAGATTGAGAACATCTTGGCCAATATGGTGAAACCCTGTCTCTACTAAAAATACAAAAAATAGCCTGGCATAGTGGCGCCCACCTGTAGTCCCAGCTACTCTGGAGGCTGAGGCAGGAGAATTGCTTGAACCCGGGAGGCGGAGGTTGCAGTGAGCTGAGATCACGCCACTACACTCCAGCCCCGGCGACAAGACCGAAACGCCGTCTCAAAAAAAGAAAAAAGAACAAATTCCTAGAAATATACATATGACCTAAACCTGGTGCAAAAAGAAATAGAAAATCTGAACAGACCTGTAAGAGATTAAATAATTGAAAACATCCCCCCAAAAGAACAGCCTAGGACTGGACAGCTTCACTAGTGAATTCTTTTTTTCCCCTCATCCTCTGACTTTCACACTGGCGAATTCTGTTAAAGAAGAATGAACACCAATTCTTCTCAAAGTCTTCCAGAAAACAGAAGAACAAATGCTTGATAGTTCATTGTATAATGCTAGCATTAACCAGCTATCAAAGCTGGACAAAGATACTGTAAGAATAGTACAGATCAATATTCCTCATGAATATAGACGCAAAAAATATTCAAATACTAGCAAATCAAATCCAACAACATATCAAAAGGATTATACAACATGACCAAATGGGATTTATGCCAAGAATGCAAACGTGATTCGACATACGGAAACAAATCAATGTACTACAGCATATGAATAGAATGAAGGAAATAAGCCACATGATCATCTCAATTGATACAGAAAAAGCATTTGACAAAGTTCAACACCCTTTAATGATGAAAACACTCAGAAAGCTAAGAATGAAAGAAAACTTTGGGCCAGGCACAGTGGCTCACTCCTGTAGCCCCAGCAATTTGGGAGACCAAGGCAGCAGATCAGTTGAGGCCAGGAGTTTGAGACCAGTCTGGGCAACACAGTGAGACCCCTGTCTCTCTCTCTATGCACAAAACGTTTATTACCCAGGTGTGGTGGCAGGTACCTGTAGTCCTAGCTACTTGGGAGGCTGAGGTGGGAGGAATGCTTGAGCCCATGAGGCAGGGGATGCAGTGAGCCATGACTGTGCCATAGCAGTCTAGTATGGGTGACAGAGCGAGACTCCATCTCTAAAATACTAAATAAAAGAGAAAGAAAACTTCCTCAATAAGATAAAGGGCATTTATAAAACACCCACAGGTGACTTCATACTCAATGGTGAAAGACTGATAGCTTCCCACCCAAGAACAGGAACAAGTCAAGGATGCTCACTTTAGCTACTTGTATTTAACACTGTTGAAATCTCCAGTCAGAGAAATTAGGCAAGAAATCGAAGGCACTCAAAATGGAAAGGAAGAAGTAAACTGTAGATGGCAAAGAAACATAGAAACTCCTTAAAAATCCATAAAAATTCTTAAGGGCTAACAAATCCAGCAAAAATGCAAGATACAAGATCAACATGCAAAAATCAGTTGTATACAGTTGTATATGCTGGCAATGAACAGCATGAAAAGTAAATTCAGAAAACAATTACATTTATGGTAGCACCAAAAAGAACAAAATATTTAGGAGTATATTTAACTATGGAGACACAAGAAAAGTACACTGACATGTATAAAACTTTGCTAAAAAAAAAAAAACATTTAAAAGACCTAAAACAGAAAGGCATCTTTTGTTCATGGATTAGAAGACTTCATATTGTTAAGATGACAATACTCCCCAAAGTGATACACAGATTCAATACAATCCCAATCAAAATCCTAATGGCTTTTTTTTTTTTTTTGCAGAAATGGAAAAGCTAATTTTAAAATCCATGTGGAATTATATGTAAGGCACTCAAACAGTTAAAACAATCTTGAAAAACAAGAAAGGTGAAATACTCACATTTTGATTCCAAAATTTACTAAAAAGCTACAGTAATCAAAACAGTGTAGTTCCAGTGTAAAATTGATACATAAGAAGAATGGAATAGACTTAAGAAATAAACCCACACAGCTATGGGTCCAGAAATAAACCCATACAGCTATGGCCAACTGATCTTCAACAAGGTTGATAAGATCATTCAATGGGAGAAAGAATAGTCTCTTTGACAAATGGTGCTGTGACGACTGGATAACCACATGCAAAAAATAAAGTTAAACATTTACTTCATATCATATACATAAACTAACTCGAGATCAAAGACCTAAACATAGGAAATACAACTGTAAAACTCTTATAAGAAAACACAGAAGTAAACCATGAGCATTGATTTGGCAATGATTTCTTAAATATGACACCATGACATGTAGAGAGCTTATAAGTGAAAACAAACAAAAAAAAGACACCAAAAGCACAAGCATCAGAGAAAAAATACACTAACTGGACTTCATTAAAATTAAAAACTTATGTGCAAACGTCACCACCCAGTAAGAAGGCAATTCACAGAACCGGAGATGATATTAGCAAATTATTTAATATCCTGAATATTAAAAGAATTCTTATAACTCAACAACAAAAAGACAACCCAACCTATTTTAAAAAGCCAAAAAATGTGAATAGACATTTCTCCAAAGAAAATGTACAAATGGCCAAATAAGCACATAAAAAGATGGTCAACATTATTAGTCATTAAAGAAATGAGATTCAAAATCACAATGAACTACCACTTCACACTAAGAAGATTATAATACTTGAAAACCAGAAAACAGCAAGTATTGAAGATGCGGAGAAATTGGAAACCTCATACATTGCTGGTGGGAATAGAAAATGGTGTAGCTGCTGTGGAAAAGTTCAATGGTTCATTGACAAGTTAAGAACAGAACTACCATATAACCCAGCAGTTTCACTCTTATATTCTCAAAAGATTTTAAAATAGGGACTTCAACAGATAATTGTACACAAATCTTCATGGCACCATTATGTACAATAGCCAGAAGGTGGAAACCATCCAAATGTCCAACAACTGATGAATGGATAAACAAGATATGGTATATACATGCTATTATTCAGCCATAAAATGAAGTACAATACATATGACGTGGAGGAACCTTGAAAACATCATGTTAAGTGAAAAAAACAGATACAAAAAGTCACGATTCCACTGATAGGAAATATCCAGAATAGGCAAATCCAGAGACACAGAAAGCAGTGGTTTCCAGAGGCTGGGTGAAAAGGGGGGAATGGAAAACGACTGCTTAACGGTACCAAGTTTCCTTTAGAGTTTATGAAACTGTTCTGGAACTACATAATGGTGGTTCATACTGTGAATGTACTGTCAGAATTGAACACTTTATCATGGTTAGAATGATAAATTTTATGTGTACTTTACCACAATAAAAAATTTAAAAATTGGCCGGGCGTGGTGGCTCACGCCTGTAATCCAAGCACTTTGGAGGCCAAGGTGGGCGGATCACCTGAGGTCGGGAGTTCGAGACCAGCCTGACCAACATGGTGAAACCCCATCTTTAAAAAAAAAAAAAAAAAAAAAAAATTTAAAAATTAAAGTTTTGAAATTTGAGAAGAAACGAGGAGGATCTCTGTTGTTATAGCTGACAAAACTATTAAGTTCTAATGTGCCAGTGCAGCACATTCTTACATTCTATATCAAATAGAAAGGGTTTTACAAAAGCAAGGTTAGGGTTTTTTTCACTATGCTAGAGATAACTTCTAAGGATTGTTAAATATAAAGGTACACTATGTGTCCATTCAAAAGAAGAAATATCCTTTTTTATAAAGGAGGAAAGGGGAAAAAGGAAAATAATTGAGCTAAGTGTTTGATTTGACCAAGTGTTTACAGGTGAACAAACTTCACTATTCAAAGTAATACAAGTTTTTTTTATAGGACACTGAAAAATATTCATTAATGAAGCATTAGTAAGATATCATTTTACAAAGCATAAGTATGCAAATTTTCATTAGTACTGCTCTTTTCTTTTTAATGAACAATTTGTTTTGGCAATTTTATGTAAATAAGAGAAAGAACATGCTTACAACACTCCTGCCATTCACAGCATTAAACAGAGTGGTCATGAAAACAAAAACCAGCTAATTTTAAAAGATTTATGAATATCAAGATTAAAAAACAAACTTCTCAAATCTTTAGATACAGATGCCTAAATAAGCTGTTTTTCTGAAATGTACACTCATGTACACAGCAAAAATTTCAAGAGTGTGGCTAAACATCATATTAAGACTATTCAAGCAGACTCAGGAACTGCGTTCAAAAACTCTGAGGAACATCTTACTGTGAGTATCTGGCCCAGAACTCAAAAAACTGTTAACAGAAAAGGAAGATTAAATGCCATAACTAAAATAAGAGTAATCTTTTCTTCTCCCCCTGAACTCAAATTTAGACTCATTTCATACTGACTTTATGAAACAATTTGACATTGAGGATTTGAATGAAGCCATGTTTATACTTGTATTTGCATTTTCTACAATGATGTTCATGAATAATTAATTATTCACCTTGAGGATTCCTGGGAATTTTCCTCATCTTGTTAACCATACCCTCTCCCATACTCTTATAGTATTACCACAAAACAATCACAAAATTTTAAAAAGTTTAAAAATAACAAAATTGACAAATGTGAGTTCATTAGAAGTTGTTAGGAAGATTTTAAGCCCTGTGGTTTTATAACTTTCTTACAATACTTGAATTTTAAAGATCTTCTCTAGAAACTTTTTTTAAATAAAAGTTTTATTGGAGAAAAATAGAACCACCACGTACACAGGGAAAAGAGCACAAAAATTCAACTGATACAGAACAACAACTGAAAATCACAATTATCCAATGTAGTTTGCTATTACTTTTCAGTTTCTTAAACAGCTCCCCCTCAACTTGTTTTTTTAACAGTCTTGCTAATTTTTCAGCTAAAACAGCATCAAGTTTTCAAAAACTTAAAAGCTTCAGGGAGGAGACCTGCTTTCAAGATAACAAAGATGACATCAAGAGTCTCCTTGTAACAGGACCAACTCTATCTAAAAGTTGCTTAAGAATAACTTGAATCTTGTGTAATAGTCTACATCTCAGAGACCATCAGGGATGTTAGAACACTGTTGTTGATGGTCCGGTATGAAGAGAGGGCAAACAAAAAATAGCTGCATTTGCTTGTCAGCTGAGCTCATATAAAGAAATCAGGGAGGAGCTGAGAAAATATAGGCAATGGCTGCTCAATAAGAATTATAAGTTCTGAATACCACATATAGTTAGACACCAGTGTGCAAGTTGATGCAATTAGAAAGAAACAGGCAACTTTTAAAAATACTTGGCCACAGGTCTTCGAGAACTCAAGAAAACAATCAACAGTAGACATAAGATTCAAAAATCTCCTCAGGTTGAACATTAGGACATAGGTAATCTTCCTAACGGCTCCAACAGGCAAGGTAATATGCTGTGGCAAAAAGCATTAGTAGTTCTGATTTTTAAAAAACAAAAACAAAATTCTCTGCTTCACCTCCCTTCAATGCTTCAAGGAAATAGAAGGAAGCAAAACAAAAACAATAAAACACTGATGGTAAAGGGAAGCCTTTTGCTCAAATTATCAATTTGAAAAACAGTACTTTTGCCATTTTGTATATATAAACAATCCGGGGGACATTCTCCTGAAAAGCAGATGTCCAATGGCTAAGAGAACTAAACTTCAAGCAATTCTGAAAGGAAGACCAGCATGACACAGAATGTCAAATTCCCAAACAGAGGCTGTGTGGGAAAAATGAGGGAGAACCTTTATATCTAGGGTTTTAGGAAGTTAAAATGAGGATGACAGGAAAGGCTTATTTATCAAACAAAGAGAAGAGTTGGGATGTTTCCAAAAAAACTTTGGTAGAGGAAATAGAATGCTAAATCCTAGGAAGCCTGTAACAATCTACAGTTGGTCCAAGTTGAAGACAAAACTGTCCTAACAACATTTAAAGTCTAAAATATGTTGAAAACTAGTTGACAAGTTTTTGCTCCTGTAACAATTTACAAAACACGTTCATTTTGGTCTCTTTGCAATTTTCTTATTGTATTCATTTTTAATAAAGAAAGAGTTGGATTTTTTCTCTTCTATGATGTTCCTCTAGTACAACTGATCATTAATTTTCTATTTTAGCTATTTTTATAAGTATGTGTTAATCAGCACAGTAAACTCGGGGCTAAGCCATATATACACATCCCATACTCATAAATGGAAATTTTTAGGATGTGAATATACAAGATATTACGTAAGCAACTGTCCCCCTACTTGAAAACTTGTTTCCAAATAATTTTTCTTTTTAAAAAACATCCCTTTCAGTGTGACAGAACATTACCTAGTAAAATATCAATAGCTATGACAATTCAATTTCTCTTTTCAAGGAAAACCACAAAATGGGTGAACAACCAAGTCAAGGGTGGTTTTTCTATTTGATAAATACATCCAGAACTCTGTACAGTAAATAAAGTTTGCATGCAGTTTAAGTGTCTTTAAATGACATTTTAAGCAAATAAACCTTTTGCTTCATATTTAATGGTGTGTAAGAACCCTCCCCACTTTTTAATAGCCACCGGGATCTCCTTCCCAGTTCCAAAGAGGAATTCATGAAGACCAGGTACGTTCTTAAGTGTTTTCTGCACATCATACTAAATAACATGCAAAGAGTTCAACAACATTCTCTTAAAGATAAGTATTACTCTTTAAAACGGGCATGTTAACCACTGAGAAAAAGTCCACTCAACTATTTCCATTAATTACACTGCTTCATTTGGTCATCGGTAGTAAAAAGGAGTCAAATAATATTGAATCAACAGGTTAGTTTATCCACTGGCTACTGCATATGACACCAAATGCAAGGCCAACATTTTATGCAATATAGTTGTACTGGTTTGGATTTTCTTTATCTCTTTCCATGTAGTCCCGATCTATTAAAGATTCTATTCTCTTCTTAAGATCAGCAGGCTGTAAGAGAAGGCAAATTTTCAATGTAAAATTCAGTACCATTGGTTCAAGCCCATTTAGTTAACACTCCATTAAAAAGACAACAGTTTTGGCTCATGAACTTAATCTCTTTTTAAAAAATTTATTTAAGTCTCTTTTTTTAGAGAAAAGTATTATGAAAGTAAACCAAGTTAAGAAATGTCATATGCACTGAAGATTAACACCCGAAGTGTTTTCGATTTTTTATTTTTTTTGTAGTTTTATTTTTTTTAATAGACAGGGTCTTGCTATGTTGCCAAGGCTGACCTTGAACTCTTGGTCTTGAGTGATCCCCCTAGCCTCAGCCTCACAAAGTACTAGGATTACAGGTGTGAGCTACCATGCTTGGTCCTGATGTTTTCATTTTGGAATACTTGCATATATATAGTGAGATACCTTGGAGATGGGACCCAAGTCTAAACACAAAATTCATTTATGTTTCACACATACCTTAAATATCCTGAAGATAACTTTATACCTTTTATGCATTAAACAAAATTTTGACTGCAACCTGTCAAATGAGGTAGTGTGGAATTTTCCACTTATGGCATCGTGTTGGCACTCAAAAAGTTTCCAATTTTAGGGCATTTCAGATTTTGGATTTTCACATTAAGGGTCTTCAACCTGTACTATATACTATACACACATTAAACTGTCACACCTTTGTCATATTGTTATGCAATACTTTCTATGCTTTTCTATTTTAAAGAGGTCTTCCCAGAAGCAGCTGCCCTTTGCATGGTTAAATACAAAAGACTACATTTATTGTAACTTCACATGAGAACTATATGGTAGTTTAAGGACACAGAATACTAGCTTTGTCAAGACAGTTTGTGAAGGACACCTTTACTTTGGGCAAGAGTTAGTTGGTTTCATTTTTATAAATTAAGATTTAAAATATATTGATGAAATCACTATTTAGACTGGGTGCGGTGGTTCATGCCTGTAATCCCAGCACTTTGGGAGGCTAAGATGGGTGAATCACCTGAGAGCAAGAGTTCGAGATCAGCCTGGCTAACGTGGCGAAACCCCATCTCTACTAAAAATACAAAAATTAGCCAGGTGCAGTGGTGCGCACTTGTAGTCTCAGCTACTAGGGAGGCTGAGGCAGGAGAATCACTTGAACCTGGGAGGTGGAGGTTGTAGTGAGCCGAGATCCCGCGCTGCAATCCAGCCTAGGCGACAGAGCAAGACTCCATCTCAAAACAACAACAACAACAACAACAACAACAAAAACCAAAATCACTATTTAAAAGAATACTGGCTGAGCACAGTGGCTCTCTGCAATCCTAGCACTCTGGAAGGCCAAGGCGGGTGGATCATGAGGTCAGGAGTTCGAGACCAGCCTGGTCAATATGGTGAAACCTGTCTCTACTAAAAATACAAAAATTAGCCAGGGCTGGTGGCGCACACCTGTAATCCCAGCTACTCGGGAAGCTGAGGCAGAAGAATTGCTTGAACCCGGGAGGCGGAGGTTGCAGTGAGCCGAGATTGCGCCACTGAACTCTAGCTTGGGTGACAGAGTGAGACTCCGTCTCAAAAAAAAAAAAGGATACTACATGAAATGGCTTGATAAATGAAGCATCTCATAATCTTCATATTTCTGGTTTAATGCATCTACGTGACTTGGATTTCTATATCTTGAGATTTAAAAGTAATCAAGAAAGCTTGTACCTTTATCTTCATGATTGCATTCTAAGCTCTTGGATGACAGAATTCCACTAAATGTCTTATGTATCTAGCCTGTAAATATAATATAATCTTGTTTGCTAATAGAAGGTTTTTCAGGATAAGTAAAATGACCACTTGTTCAAGAAGGGAAAAGAGGGAAGGCAGTCTGATGCAGCAGTGAAAATTTTATCCAGTAATCCCAAGGTTTGGAAATCAAATGACTTTCTCTTTATGGTGGAAGACCTAGAATATCAGCACAATATTAACTACAGTGATCCCCTAATTTCCCTAGCTTCAGTGATCTCTCTGGTTTGAGCTGAAATGATTGTTAGGCAGAACATGAGGGTGAAAGTGTGGTCATTGAGGAGGCAATATTAGGTTTGGAGAAAAGAAAATGCTTACCTTATTAGAACTAAGAGCTACTGAGTGCTTATTATGTACCAGGTCCAGTGCTAAGATTTTTACATTCATGATCTCATTTAAACCTCACAATAACCCTACAAGGTAAGTACTACTATTATCTCCATTTTACAAAGAGGAAACAAGATCAGCAAGGTTAAAAGATTTATGGAAGTCCAACGCTCACAAGAACCCTAATAGCTAGCAGATCTATCCAAACTCTATCAATGTTTATTATCCAAGGGTTTGGTTAGCTACCTCCTAAAACTTGGAAAATAGGCCAGTACAACATCACATTAAGTGACTTTATTATTGGGCATTCATATTGGAACATTTCCATGTAATAACCAATTTCACTTTACCAGAACTATCACTACACTTTTCAAAAAGATGCTTAATGATGACTAGTTATCTGCATGGTTTTGAATAGATGATTTCTTATGTAAGCTTTCTAAACCAAAGATTTAACTAAATCTACAATAATCAAATCTGTGAATACCATGGTATTTCAAAGAGGAAAAGAAGTAAATAAACCAACCAAGAAGTTCAAAAGAAATAAAGTGAATAAACTTGCAAATTTCAAAGACTCGTTTAGCAGCTAGACTTTCAGGTATCCAAGCTTTTGTAAGTTATTTTCCCCTTTGTCACTGCTGCCCACATATGCTAAGAAAATTTTTTTTGGAAATCATATGCATCAACATGGGAAATTAAAACTTTTCTCTCTCTCTAAATGGTCATGATGCTTTAATCTCTGCAACATTTGTGTCTGAAAATCTAATGTACTTTTATTTATAATGTGTTCAATAGGAAAACATGGAAGTACCTACCTTAACTGGAAATTTCAACTGGTTGTACACTTCTGAAACAAGGAGATTGTGGCTAAGTGTCTTTCTCATCTTCATAATTCGAACAATTGCAGCATCAATCTGATACTGTCTGTCTTGAAATACTCTTTCTGTAGTACTCGCTTGTTCTTCAACCTAACAAAAAAGTTTTAAACCTAAGAATTATATCAGAAGCAAAATGTGACTACATAAATTATGCATTTTAGGGACATGACATTGTTATTGCTTTAAAGGTACTGAGTTATCTAAATGGGGTCCTATAAATATAGACACTGACAGAAAAAAAACCCTACAAACATAACTTTTTTCTGTTCTGATTATATTGCCCTATACCAATGAAGTAATGCCAATACTAGTTAATATAAAAACATCATCTTTGAATTGCTTTTCTAGAAGTAGAGATAGCTGATGCGGAATTTACCATTTTCTTTTTTTACTCTGTCTTTGATATCTTCTAAAAGTGTGTATCAGTTTCAATGTGTTGTTAACCAGATTTCTCTAGGACAGTAGCTTGTTTATAAAGTGACTAACTCTGTTGACCTCTGACTCAAGGCATGGTGTTAACTGGTTAAGCAAACTAGTTAAGGGTCAAACTCTTTGAAAATTAATTTTTATTTTGTAATATATAAATCAGACATGCATGCCATTTGTGCTTACAATCCTTCAAGATGTACAGAAATGTAGGCATTTAGGAGTTGGTTTACCAATCTTGATGCTAAAGTAAAAATGTTCATCTTTAGCAACTAAACCAAAAAACCTGTTTGGGCTTTTTGCAACAGTTTCTTCCTTGTACAGCATAAATGTTCTAAAAGGACATGGTAATCCTTTAAGGAAATATCCTGTCTTTGATGTGTATGTGAAAAAGACAGGAACTTGTCTGAAGATACTGGTTGCTGTCCTACATTAAAACTTTTTTTTCGGCCAGGCACGATGGCTCACACCTGTAATCTCAGCACTTTGGGAGGCCGAGGCGGGTGGATCATGAGGTCAGGAGTTCGAGACCAGTCTGGCCAACATGGTGAAACCCCATCTCTACTAAAAATACAAAAATTAGCCAGGCATGGTGGCGCGTGCCTGTAGTCTCAGCTACTCAGGAGGCTGAGGCAGGAGAATCGCTTGAACCTGGGAGGCAGAGGCTGCACCAAGCCGAGATTGTGCCACTGCACTCCAGCCTGGGTAACAGAGTGACACTCCATCTCAAAAAACAAACAAACAAACAAAACAAAACAAAACAAAAAAAAAACTTTTTTTCAAATATTGCATTAAACCTTACTGGAACTGAAACCATCAGTTTCAGAATGCTATAGCTAGTTTCATTAATAGAAGTATCTTACAAATTCAAATGGCAAAAACAAAATATTCACCTTCACAGTTTTTGTTTTTGTTTTTACTTTATGTAGACAGAGTCTCACTCTGTCGCCCAGGCTGCAGTGCAGTGGTGCGATCTCAGCTCACTGCAACCTCCATATCCCAGGTTCAAGTGATTCTTGTGCCTCAGTCTCCCCAGTAGCTGGGATTATAGGCACACAACACCATGCCCAACTAATTTTCATATTTTTAGTAGAGATGGGGTTTTGCCATGTTGGGCAGGCTGGTCTCAAACTCCTGACCTCAGGTGAACCGACTGCCTCGGCTTCCCAAGGTGCTGGGATTACAGGTGTGAACTACCGTGCCTGACCCACCTTCACTGTTAATCAAAGAAATAGTGAATAAATCATTCAGATTTTTCACCAAGCAAGTTGGAAAAAGAAAATATAATCTTCAGTGCTGGTGGATATAGTAAGACAGGTTCTCATATGCTGCTGGACAGAGTATAAACTGGTCTAGCCATTCTGGAACATGATATGACATTAAATATGTCATGGAAAAATTCTAAAGACTGAATATTAAATAAACAACGTAGGATATAAAACCATGTTGAATATCAACCCCATCCTGTACCACCACTCCCCCCAAAACCCAAAATCAAATGCAGAAATATATTTAGCTCGACATAGGCACAGAAAATGTTAATGGTATTGGTAGTATTACAGGTATAAAATCATTATATATTTCGATTAACATGTATAATTCCAGTGTGGTAGGACTAGGAGAAAGTGAAAGAAATACCGTTTCTTTCATCTGGATTTGATTAATCTTTATCCTGAAAAGTTTGTGTTTGAAATCATCATTACAAATGAACTTGTCACCATCTTCGATATCTTTGCCCTTTGGATTTTTCGCCAGAACTCTAGCTTTGCCACAGGCTAAAGACTGCAGTGTTCTCCTTAACTCTCCATCCTCTGAAGAAGAAACAGAGGTATAGTTATTTGTTACTAGCATGAACAACTACTACATTCTATCTCAATCGAGCTTCCACTCCATCTCCCTATTAAAACTGTTTCATTTTTTTCCCCAAGGTCGTCATCAACTTTTCTTCGTTCTATCCAATTGCTTTTTTCCAAGTCCTCTTCTTAAAAAAAAAAAAAAAAATGGAGATGGAGTTTCACCATGTTGCCCAGGCTGGTCTCAAACTCCTGAGCTCAAGTAATCCACCTACCTTGGCCTCCCAAAGTGCTGGGATTACAGGCGTGAGCCACCACGCCCAGCCCCTAGTCCTCTTCTAAAGGTATCGATTATCATACCATGTGGGCAACTACCAAATCTTCCAAAATGACATTTCACTTCTCTCTTAAATTGCCCGCACGCTTAAGGGGCAATTCCACCTCTCTGTTTTACTACCAACTGTAGTTACATCCAAATTTCGATTCATCATCTTCTCCATAAAACTGTGTCCTCTTTCCAGTTGTCAGTGGTGATACTACTAACCTTCTCAGTTGGGAAACTCTGAAATCATCTTTTAACTTTTCCTTCTCCTTCATCCTCAACATAATAGCTAGCCACTGCTTCCACAGAGACATGTTTTCTCCATTCTCATGGCCTCATTCTAGTCTAAGTCCTTTCCACTTTATGCCTCAATTATCCCAATAGCATCTAAACTGGAATCCCTCATTTTTCCAGTTGTCCTGTACATTGATTTCCGTAAGTTGTCCAAATAATTACTTCTACCATGCCACACACTTGAGACACTACAATGTAAGTTTCATTTGCTAGATTTATCAGGTTCTCCACAATCAGTACCTACTCATCTTACCTAAGTATGTAACTCACTACTCTATGTTACAATTAAACTCTTCATGATTCTTATGATTCTATGCTACAATTAAGCTCTTCATGGGCCTATACTGTGCCCATTCCTACCTGCACACCTCGTCTCAAAATATTTCCCCTTGCTGTATATGCCTTCTCCCTGACCAAAACTTGAAGGCCCAGCTCAAATCCCACTTTCTTCATGACAGCTTTCCCAACTGTGCCAGTCCACAGAGATCTCCTGTTTTGTCGAACTCTTAACACACTTGTAGTCAGCATTACAAGCCAGTACTTATTGGTTTTGACATATTTCAAGTGTCATTTCCCCCCTTTCCCTATGGTTATATTAAGAGTTCTGGGCCAGGCACGGTGACTCACACCTATAATTCCAGCACTTTGGGAGGCCGAGGTAGGTGGATTACCTGAGGTCAGGAGTTCAAGACCAGCCTGGTCAACATGGCAAAACCCCGTCCCTACTAAATATATAAAAAAAAATTAGCCGGGCGTGGTAGTGAGGACCTGTAATCCCAGCTACTTGGGAGGCTGAGGCAGAAGAACTGCTTGAACCCGGGAGGCAGAGGTTGCAGTGAGCCAAGATGACGTCACTGCACTCCAGCCTGGGTGACAGAGCAAGATTCCATCTCGCAGGGTGGGGAAAAAGTCTGGCTGGGTGCAGGGGCTCATGCCTGTAATTGCAGTACTTAGGGAAGCTGATGCAGGAAGATCCTTTGAGCCCAGAAGCTCAAGAACCAGGCTGAGCAATATAGTGAGACCCTGTCTCTACAAAACAATTTTAAAAATTAGCCAGGCATGGCGGCACGCACTTGTAGTCCCAACTGCTTGGGAGGCTGAGGCAGGAGAATCACTTGAGCCTGAGCCATGATTGCACCACTGGACTCCAACCTGGGTGATAGAGTGAGACCCTATCTCAAAAAAAAAAAAAAAAAAAAAAAAGCCCTCAAAAGAGTTCTGTTGCAAGGGATTACTCCTATAAATGTATCTCCCAGACCTCTTAACATAGTGGTGTGCACATAGTGAACACTTAAATGTTTGCTAATCAACTGATTCAACACAAACCTATTCCAGTTGCCTGCTTGATCTCTTCTAAACTGAACTCCTCTCCCCTCATTAAACATTAGCAGCACCAGTGTTTAAAAAGAGAGACCTGGAGTTCTTTTTTACCCTGTTGGAGAAATAAAGGTATTTAGCCATCGCTTTTTAAAAAACACATGAAAAATTAACCAAATTATCTCTTATAGGAAAAGCATTTTTCAATTAGTGGATTCAGAAACATGATTAGCCTTATCCAGCAAAGCCAGTTGAGGTGGTAATAACAGTATTTCAGTGTGGGGTTCTAGGTGTGACCCTACCTAAAACAGGGGGAAGGATTAGCTGACTTTTTAACAGGTCTTTTTAAAGCCTTATAACTAAAATAGAATAAAGTAATGAAAATTAATCAGCCTTATGTGTCATTCTAGATATTCATCACAAGCAGTAAGAAATCACTATTTCAAATGTAGTTTTGATTTGTTTGACTCAGATTAGTCATGAAAAGCTGAAGTTTTTTGAGATTAGATATGTGCATTGTTCCCCTTAACTCCTACTCTATTCGTAGCTCCCAGCAACAAGATTTCTGTCAGGGAGTGGCAGTGTTAGGCTGGGTGTAGTCACTCATGCCTGTACTCCCAGCACTTTAGGAAGCTGAGGCAGGAAGATAACTGGAGCCCACGAGTTTGAGGTTACAGTGAACTATGATTGTGCCACCATACTCCTGCCTGGGTGACAGAGTAGGACCCTGTCTCTAAAAATAAACAAATAAATCAAAATAGGAAGTGGCAATGTGAAGTTTTCATCCACAGGTGAGGAAAGGGTAGGGGGAAGTTCAGCGCATTTCGTTTGCAGAAGGGCCAAATCAATTGTGGAAATACCACACATCTAAAATTACTTAAAAATATATAAAGCTGTGACAAGCTATCACTGTTGTCATACAGATATCTAGGATACATTTATAAAACAATAGCTTAAACCCTGAGGTAAGAAGGATGACCTAAATATTAAAGATAAAGATGAAAACTGAAAGTTTTGGGAATATCTACTTACCTCTTTAAATTCTGCTTTTAGCACACAGTGTCCTAGGGTTGACTGCCACTGAAGTTTCCTGCCACTATGTTTGCCTAGGTAAAATGTCTTGAAAATCTCCTGAAGTTTTACCATCTAAATAAAGTAAATAAAATAAGGCTTTATTTAAGCTCTGTATCTAATACCACATTTACTGCTTTTGATACTTACATCATGTGACATAATTTCTGGAAATTTTTAAGACTATATCCAGTAGGTCCACCAATTACTTTCATGAAAAATAATGATCTCCCAACCACCAAATCAAATGGGATTTATTAGGATTTATACCCTTTGCTCGCTCTGCACCGTTTAATCATCCCCTTTTGAAACATTCACCTGTAGCAGATTTTATGCCTCTGCACTATGCTGGTTTCTTTATCTGACTGTTGCTTCTGCATTGGTTTCCTTCACAGGTTCCTCTTTCTACCATCTGCCAAATGTGAGTCTTTTTTAAAATTCTGCCTCTGCCATTTTTTTCTTCCTCTTTGAGAGAGATCTACTCCCTGGCTTTCATAATTATCTCCATGGAGGATTCTCAATATCTATCTGTCTAGCCTTAATCCCTTTTATGGGCTTCAGTCCTGGGCTAGATAGTTTCCCAGGAGTCAGGACAGATTTAATCAAGCACTCATCATTCAGCAATCCCACCTATGGGTGAAATATGCACAAGAATTCTTAATAGCAAGGTAGAATGAGGAATATAATCTGGAAAGATGGAAGAAGGGCCAGGGAAATTGACCCTGCACCCCAGAAATTTGGCATTATCGGCTATGTGCTTAACTGGACTTAGAAGTACAAAAGTAAAATATTAAAGCAGTTGGTATTTGGTGTTGATGTGTTTACTGACATACACTTTTAAAAGTATCTACGCCAGGCCTGGTGACTCACACCTGTAATCCCAGCACTTTAAAAGGCCTAGGCAGGGGAGATAAGTTGAGCCCAGGAGTTCAAGACCAGCCTGAGCAATACAATGAGACCCTGGGTCTCTAATTTTTTCTAAATATCTACTTTTAAATGACAAGCAAAATGGAAGTGCTATGACTTCTATGCCTATAACTCAGGTTCTGAACAGTAACTCTTACCTCTGGTGGTAAATGAACTTCCATAGGCACATATGTTGGCCAATAGCCCATTGTCAGGATATTCACAGTTAACTCAATATTTCCCGGAACATTCTGATTCTGCATATACTAAAAGGAGATCAACACACACACTGAGATCTTAAAACTGTGTACATTTCCTATCATAATAACCTACTTAAGAAGTTCCCTGTTATGAAATTACATGCAAATACTGGCCATCCTTAAAATAAAAGGCAACTATTAAGAGGACTTCAAATGAAGCCTATACAAAATGCACTAGGCAAGTATAGAGGTTAACATTGATACAAAGACATACAAGGATCACATGACCTCATTTAGGCATTATCAACTTAAATAATTTTTCACATACAGCTGAGCTGTTATAGGACCTCTTCTCCATTATTTTCCTCAATAACACCTGCAGTTCCCACCTTTAAATACCCCATGTGGCTTAAACACCTTGCAGTAATCCCCCGTTCCTCACCCCACCAGCCAGCCCAAGTCTCCAGTTTTTTGCTTGCTCCACTGCCTGTCTGCAGGGGAGAGACCTGGAGTAGGGAAGGAAGAAGAGGGGAAAGGGGCAGAGCAGATAAGCCCTATTCTGTAGCTACTATAGGATCTATAATCTTATTGGCCCTGATTTTTTTCTTAATTCTTTCACTTCCACTTCCCAACTTAGCAACATTGTGGGGTAAAGAAGTCACTATTAAAACCCCAAAAGAGGAAAATTTAATTTGCCATCACTATCACCTATGTTCTTCAATATTTCAAAACTACTTTCTACCTACATCTTCAAAACCGTGGATCTAGCTTTCTAGTCCCAATGTCCCCAAAGACTTTATACAGCTACATTATCACTTCTCTCCCCATTGCAAGCTCTGAGCATGCAAATCACCAAATGGTAAGGTGCTGGGGGAAAGCCCTGTTCCCACTATCTACTTATAGCTCTTCTTGTACTGACCTCAGTTCAACTCATTTTATTTATATTTTTGTGTTATTCTGGGTGTTTGTTAAAAATAAATCCTAAAGTAGGTCAAATACACTTGTATTTCATCAATGATTTTTTTCTACTGTGAATATCACCTCAGTTGCCATGAAGTAATTACAACAAACATGTTTCTATTTATCCTCTTCTGTAGAAATCACAGCGAGCAGATAACTAAATATAACTAAGTTTGAGGAATTAAGTAAGAGTTTAACTCACTTTTACCTGTTTGAACTGAATCATGATGTCTTTAGAAAGTTCCATGTCTTTAAACATTCCTTCAAGTTTGCTGGTGAAAGCAGCTCCGCATTCTATTAAAGGTGTTTGTACATGTATAATATTTTAAAGTGGTAAAAACAAAAGAGGTTTAAAATGGGAAACATGAAATACAAAACTTATTTTAGTATGAAGTATGATCTGCAACTATTCATAAGAATAAAAAGAAATCCTTACCCCAAAGTGTATGCCCCATTAATTCAGAGTCAAACTCTTTAATCCTGTAGTAACCTTATCTACTATTTAGGTATAAAATAAACGGGAAATTTTTATACAAATAATAAAACCAAGAACAAGGTTTTATCTTCAAAAACACAGCAGCTCTGGATATATGTACAGTAAGTTGGAAACCTCAGGAGCTTGCTCAATTTATGTTTTCATCATATATACATAGACATGATTGACAAAAGAGGAAACTGATTGAAAGAGTAAAAAGATAACATTCTCCTTCAAAAATCAAAGAAAAGGAATGGGAAGAATGAGAAACCTACCATGTTTAAGTTTGGACAGCATTGATTTTTCAGCATCTACAGATGCACTTTTCCCAACCAACAGGCGCTTGGCTAAATCTTTCTTATAGAAGGCCTCAAAAACATCCTTGCCTATGTAAAAAACATGCAAAATTTATAATATTCCAATAAAAAGTTCTGACAAAACTGCTTCAAAGTGCTTTAATAAATCATACCATTATTCCAAGTTATTTTACTTTACACATTTTATCTAAGTTTGTTAAATGCAAGCAACAGTAGAGATTCATTTTTGTGCCAGACATTTCAAAGTTTTTATTGTAAAACTTTTTTTGCATTTAACTGTCTTTATTGCATTAACTTTTCTTCAGAAAAGCTTTTGTGGACTGGTAGCTTTGGTGCAAATACTGGAGAGATTAAACCAAGTAGCAAAAACTAAGGCACTTCATACTAGAAGAGCCAAAGCATAGGACGATTAGGTAACATTCCTCAAGTGTCCCCCAATGAATTAAAAATAATTTTAAATCTGTAATTCCCAAATAAATATTCCCTCCAGGTTGAAAATACTTGCTAGCTTCTCTGTTGAGTGCTATTTTAAAAGAAAAATATTAAAACATTAGTAAATACTTACCATAGATAAATCTAAATATGATCATAATTTTATCCCAACATTTTCTCAAGTTCTTCATCTGTAGCTTCTTTGTTGCCTGCACGAAGCTTTGAATCTACATACTTAGCTAAAATGAGGAAGAAGTTTGTTGTTTAATAACCAGGGGAATACATGAAGTACTGGGCACTATACCCAAAGAAGAGTATGATACACTGAGTTTTTCAATACTTCAGAAATTTATATGCACGTTTTAAAGTCTCAAAGTCAGGGAGATCAAATCACTTGTTCAATGCCATACAGCTAATATCAGGGCCTGAACGCAAACCCAAGTGTGCTGACTCCAGATCAAATGTACTTTCCACTATTCTGATGTTCATGGATATCCTGTGGGGGGAGGCCTCGTGTAGCCCTATGAAGGCATAATCAAAGCCACTGAAAGACATGGGGCATCTTCTGGAGTGTCTATTTTACAGGGATAATAAGCAATCTGAAACATTACTTTTCTATTAAAATAAACCAGACACATCACAGAGCAGAAGGTAAAATTTGCCACATGTTTAAGGATAAATAATAGATAGGCTGCAACAAAATTTCATCTTTTTGGCAGAGGACCCTAGACCTTCTCAGGTTACCTCCTCCTCTGACACTAAGGGTACTTGGGTGGAAAAACTTGAGAAGCACTGTAGTACATACCACATCCTTACATTAAATGGACCCAGATTATTAGGTTTATTTTTGCCCTGGACTTTTACCTTTTTCACTGACAACTGTAATTTCATGCTGCCTTTCTTATAGTTTGAAATAATACACTGCCGCATTTCTAAATCACTTTAGGCTTGGAAAACAGATAAGCTTATTATCAATAAAGGTAAACGGGGTCCAACATACTATCTTACAAAGAAGCACATTATGTTTGACATGTGGACTTTCATTCAGTATTTACATCTAGGTTTTTAGAAACACTTTTCAAACTTAATATACCAGCTAAGCAACCTCAAACAAATGAGGAATTAGTAATACTACAACCTTGTAAAAATTTCAGACTGATTAAGATTTTATGACTCAAAGAACATCATTAAACAACTGGAAAAAGGACTGGAAAACATACCTATAAGTTCAGCCGGTTTATTTGGTCTTTTGTTAATAAATGTTTCGAATGCTTCTTTCATGGCATTGATAAATTTCTCATTCTTCAGAAAGCAGATATCAATTATATGGTCAACCTTATCTTTAAAATCCAGCAATTCTTGAACCATGGTTTTATCTTTTTCAGGATTAATTACAATAGTGCTGCCAAATGCCTAAAACAAAAAATTCCCACTTTTTACTGAATAGTCTACAATGAAATTGTAAATGAATTATCTACAATGAAAACAATCCCCAAATCATATTTTAAGTGGCACTTATATTTAAAGATCTTAAAAAAGTAAAATAAAGCTATTTTTAAGATGGACTCTTGCTATGTTGCCCAGACTAGTCTCAAACACCTGGGCTCAAAGGATCCTCCTGCCTCAGCCTCCCAAGTAGCTGGGGTTACAGGCATGCACCACTGCACCTGGCAAAATAAAGCTGTTTGTGAAATGAGGAAAAAAATATAAAGTGCTAAAATATCCAGACTGATAACCACTCATCTATAATCACAAAAATAATAAGGAATGATCACAGGGCATATGATATCGTAACAGGGTATTATTAAAAGCCTCTGGGATCTTTTCCTTATTTTTAAGAAGTCAGCTTTCAATTTCCTTAAAATGGCAATCCGACTTTAGTGTAAGATTGAAGAAAGGAAAGAAATTTGGGGTTCAAAGTCTTCTTTCTTTTTCTACACTCATTGCTTTAAGTGCTAGAGATAGAAATCACGTCAGACATCAATCAGGTTTTATAGCTGATATGCCACACAGCTACCATTCTCGGGTTAACTGTTCTCAAAATTCCCATTACTTTTCAAAACAAATTTAAAATTCCCTTAAAAAAACTGGATCCAGGCCAGGTGCGGTGGCTCACGCCTGTAATCCCAGCACTTTGGGAGGCCGAGGTGGGTGGATCACTTGAGGTCAGGAGTTCTAGACCAGCCTGAGCAACAGAGTGAAACCCTGTCTCTACTAAAAATACAAAACTAGCCAGGCATGGTGGTGTATGCCTGTAATTCCAGCTACTTGGGAGGCCGAGGCAAGAGAATTGCTTGAAGCCGGGAGGCATAGGTTGCAGTGAGCCAAGATTGCGCCACTGCACTTGAGCCTGGGTGACAAGAATGAAACTCGGTCTCAAAAAAAAAAAAAAAAATTGGATCAAACAAGAAATGCTTGCCAATATGCATTCTTGATGTGTAGATAAGCCATAAGAGAGAAAAGTCACAGGTAAATTGTTAATACCTTGATGTATTCAATCCACTGCTGCAAAAGAACCTGAACTCCACCTCGAACTCTACTGAAGAGCTGATACAGGAGGGACAAATCTTGAATTCGGTTTTCATCAAGGAGATTATTTAAACCTGTATTTTAAAACATTCTGGCATTAAAATATAGTGAATACGATTATCAGACATTTTAATAAAATCTGAGTTGTAATCATTATTGTGATACTGGTTTGAACTACGCCTAGTCTGTATGTGAGTTGTAATGTAAGATTTCCTTTGACTTAAACCCAACCATCTCTCTGGGTGAAAACTAAATATAGCGACTTTAGTCACTATAAAAATAAAACTAGGCCAGGCACAGTGGCTCACACCTGTAATCCCAGCACTTTGAAAGGCCGAGGCAGGAGGATCGATTGAGCCCAGGAGGTTGAGACCAGCCTGGGCAAAATAGTAAGACCTTACTCCCATTTTAATTTAAAAAGTTAAAAAAAATTTAAAATAAAAATAAAAATGGTTAACTGCATAATGGTTTGTACCATTTAGAATGATAGATTAGAGAAATAAACAAGTTTATAAAAACCGGTTCACATAAATATGCATTATAAATACCTCATATATATATTAGCCATATTATGTACATAGCTCTACATTTCAGAATATTGGAAACGGCCTGTGATATGTCAAAAGCCATGCATAAATAGGTCAAATTTAAATGAAGCTCTAATAAACATTTGATTTTCAGGATGAAAATAATAGTATAACTGCATTAAATTTCTAAATACATAATTTTTTATACAAAAGAAAATATTGTCGGAGAGAAAGGTAAGGCTTTTACCTATTTGTGGTATTCTCAAAGTAAAATGCAGGGTATACTCTAAGATCATTTGGGATTAGAAGTGCTTGGTTTTACGTGCCATGAACAACGGAAAACCCTCACCACTTTAGCGTAAGATGGAATACCTCTCCTTACCGAAAGCTTACAAATTAAGTCAAGAATTTCCCACTTTTTGTCTTTTCTTTTGCTTAAAGAGATGAGAGTCTCACTATGTTGCCCAGGCTGACCTTGAATTCCTGGGCTGAAGCAATCCAACTGCCTCAGCCGCTCAAATAGCTGATACTACAGGCACATATCAACCACTGTTTCTTTATTGGTGTTGGTGGATTCCTTTCTTCTAGTTCCTGTATCTTTCGGATAAGAAAATTGGCACCTCCAGGAAGTTTACTGTGATTAATAAGGATTATGTCCATCCTCAGAAATGCAGCCACATGCTATCAAACTTTTAAAAGGGCAACATCTTTAAAAATTCGCTACTAGTTTGCCACTACCATTTAAAAAGTAATCTCTTATTTACAAATTGCCAATTACCTTTCTGAAGAATTGCTGTTAAGTGTTCACCTAGGAGTTGTTTTTCTAGAGTAGCAATTAATGACTTCCTACGAGGAAAAAAAAGTTTAGCATTATTGACATTTGACTTCCAGAAAATGTAAAGCTTCTCCTGAGGAAAAAAAAAAAATCAAATAGCTCATTTTGTGTTAATTTCAAGATTCCTATCCTATGTATACGTTTATTGGTGCTTAGAGTTACTATACTTTATACCTAAAAGAAGAAAACACAAAGGAATTGATGGGAAAATTTTTTTTAAATGCCTATTTTAGAATTCAGTTTACATCATGAAATAAATATCTCCATGATCTTGCTGTAGGTGGCTTTTTCCAAGTTTTGCTACTTTTATCAGGAAGGTAAAGAAATACTATTTACAGAAGCCCCTCGATTTGACAATATTTAGGAAAGCACAGAAATAGGGGAATCCACTGAATTTTAACTGGCCTGAAGAGTTTAATGATCACATCAATCTCTATTATTATTTCTAAATTACATTCTAAACACACACACACACACACACACACACACACACACACACGCCCTAATAATTGAATCCTTGATGAAAACTAATTAACTAGGGAAAAAATAACTTGAAGCTTGCATTATGAAAACAACTGTTAACATTTCAAATCACAACTGAAAACAGTTAATTGTTAGGATGCCTAAAGTGCTACAAGAAATTTAACGACAGTTTAAGACAATTACATTAAGCATGTAATACTTACTGGGTGGTCTGATCTAAGTAAGTAATAAGTCTGTCTGCTTCTTCTTCTAGACGTTTGTTAACGTGATGAAGATATTCAGGAACCTACAAAGATAGTTTTTTATATTATTGTTTTCCTCCCCATAAATCATTCAGAAAATGTCAAGTCCAAAAGATCCTGGGAGCAGCCCTGTCAAATGTGACAGGGTAGAATCATATGTAAAATTACAGGTAGAGTTTATGATCCAGAATTCTGGCCTTTAAGAAGAGAGAAAGAAAGGAGCACCTAAGTGAGAGAAGAGCATCACAATGTTGGGAAGATAAATGCAAAGGGAAGCTTATATTCTACAAAGTAAGGTCTATTGTGAGAGACAGTGAATTTATCAGTCATGATTTTTAAATACCTCTCTTTCTTGCATTAATTTTTGGCCTTCAGCTGCATAAAGCCGGTTAGTTTCTTCCAAAAATCGTTGTTCAAAAGAATCTTGATAAATCTGGGAGGGAGAAAAAAATGAAGGATATGATTTACTTAGTAAATATTTACTAAATGTCCTCTATGTCTATATAAACAGCATTATGGATTTGGTTTTTAAACATCAAACTAGGATCCTTTTGTAGTTTAGAAGCATGCTGATTGGGGTTTTATGCTCATGTATGCGATGTGCTTCCTACCTTGTTATGACATCAGCACATTACCTGTCTGATGTGGGGGAAAAAAACTAGGAATAGCAATCAACTCTGTATAATATGTGTAGTGGTTAACTTACTTGCAAATCAGACAGCATGCTTAAAAGGCTTCGGAGTAAACTTCTATCAATTGCTTCACCATTCCTTTCCCTCTCAATCAAGAGAAGGATGCCATCAATTGTCTTATTCTGGACTTTCTGATCACTTATAATATGAGCCCTAAATAACTCCAGTCCCATGTCCCTGAAATAAAAAACACATATAATCTAAATTACTTGACAATACCACTTCTGAAGAGGTTTGCTTAACTTCTTACCACATATTCCCTTGTTAATTATAGCCCCAGGCTCTGAAGCAGCAATCGTAAAAGAATAAACTCCGGCCGGGCACGGTGGCTCACGCCTGTAATCCTAGCACTTTGGGAGGCCGAGGTGGGTGGATCACCTGAGGTCAGGAGTTCAAGACCAGCCTGGCCATCATGGTGAAACCCCATCTTTATTTAAAAAAAAAAAAAAGAATAAAATCCACACATTTAATTTTGAATAACATTGTTAGATTAAAGCATACAGGAAACTCATTTTGTCTTTAATGAGAACTGAAGCTAAATTTCTATTTTCCTCCATAACTAAGTTTTTGTTGTATGATTTCTTTTTGTGGATTTCTTTCTTGCTCAAATCAAGAGACAAAATTAGGGTCAAAGACCATAAAACAGTTTTCACTGTACTGGCATTGAAAGCTTATTTGGTTATTTTTCAATTGGTTTCAATACTCAAGAAGCAGGGAATTCTGTCATTGCTGTAAGCAGATGATAGGTACATGATAGGGGAAGAGTTCATGATACTATTCTATTTTCGTGTATACATGGACTTTTCCATAATGTTAAATGAGTGAACTCTTGATGATCAGCAGCAAACTGAATCACAATCATAGACATTCCAGAGCAAACTTTATCCCCTTAATTAACAAAAAACTTCTTCATAAATTAATATATGCCCAGGGAATGTTAGCTATCTTCAATATTAGCATAGACAACATATTATTAGGAAGATAAACTGCTACAAAGGAAAGTCTAGAAGCCAAATGTGAATTTTTAGAATATTCACAGTATTGCTTATACTCTTTCATTAGTGTAATTAAGATTTGAGTATGATTTGGAACAATCTTTTCATGTTTTTCTGGCATCCTTACCAAATGGAGGGTAGCATTGAATTCTGAAGAACGTAAGTTCTATCCAGAAACAAAAAAATGCTCCTGATCATGATCTGCCAATGGAAAAAAAAAAGAAATCAAACAATTTTTATATATTGTGAAGCTGAAATATTTTCAGTAAGAATAAAACTGAAGGGTTCGTCTGTATATATATCAGATTACTAGGATCTAATATGCAGATAAACACACCTATCTGAGAATATGCCCATATCATTTTTATTATTCGACTGTCTTAATCCTTGTTGTGTTTTCAAGAAAGGAAGGCACTTAAAATGACCCTTCCTCTGACTTATTACCTGAGAATTGAAAATAACAGGGAATCAAGGGGGACACTCATGTAATTCTTCCTTAGCCACGGTGCTAGGCAATGAAGCTGCCTTACATTACACATGTGAGGTTTTTAGTTTTTGGTTGGGGGGCGGGGGGATGGATTTTAAGATTTCGATCTGTAGAATATAAGGTATAAACTAATACCAGATTAAGGAAAATGGAAAAAGGTTGTCATCTGAATAAACTAAAATAAGGACCATCAGGCACCTTCACAGGTAATCAAGTAGTGAACAGGAAAACCATCAAGAGAGAAAAAAAAATAAGAGTGACAGACAAAATGTAGCTTTTTAATGAATGAGATAAATACATTTTTGGTAAGCGTGACAAAAATAAAAATGAACCTAAGGTGCAAGTCATTCTGAAATGCAAGTTTACCTGTAACCTGTGCTTTTAAAATAGAAAACTCAACCAAAACTAGTTTCCAATATAGAAAAGGAACAGATATTGAAGCAATCTCCCTATTGCTAAGTTTTAAAAATTAACATTCCTGCATTTGAAGAAATGTTTTTAACTATTAATACAATGTTTAGCTGAAATATAATAGCTTTTCCAGCTTACCATTTGTCTGCAATGGTTTTGCCAGCATCTATCAATCTTCTTTAGAAAAAGAACACTATCCAATGAATCCCTGAAACATATGTTAAGGATATTTTAAAGCATTTAGTACAAGTAATATGTGCCATGTGACAGACAGCACATTAGTCTTAAATAGGAATACCTTGTATACTAAATGAAACCAAATGGCACTTTATTATGGACCAAAGTGCTATTTCTTTATTTGTAAAAGAAAAAAAAAGTAGATTATACTAAAAAACACCTTTAAAAACAAGTCTTAGACATAATTGAACCTCATGTTTTTAGTTTATGATTTCCCTTAGATTATTTTCTCCTCAAGTAGAAATCTATTAGGGCAAAAAGGGTAAAGACACAAGGACATCATATTTACATGAATACCACATGTAGTTCTGGACACGAATTAAGGTTGAAAAGCCAAAATGTATTTCTTCTTTCTCAAAAAACACAAGGCACAAAAAATATCAAACCTACAAAACACAGGCATTCTACTTCAACCTGGGTTAAATAGTGAGGGGTAGGGACGGAAAGGAAGACAAAACTACTTAAGATTTTGTGTTTTAAAAAGGATATTCTCTGAATTGATGAATCTGTGCTTTGATGTGATCTTCACAGATCTGTCTCAGCTGTTTGTACAAGTTTGCAGAAATCTTGTAAGAACAGAGATTTTCTACAGCCTGCAAGTTAAACACATACTTTCTTGAGGAGAGGATGAAGGATTTCTCAACTATTTACATCAGATTCTTATTAATTTGATATTTCTATCACATCAGCTTATTAAAAAGAGGGTTATTCATCCACTTAAGACACAAGGTGAAACAAAATACATCAATGTGAGTGGCAAACTTTTTCATAACCAATATACTGTATCAAAAAAGAACAAATTACAGGTTGAACATCTCTAATCCAAAAAATTTGAAATCCAAAATGCTCAAAAATCTGAAACTTTTTGAATGCCAACATGATGCTCAAAGAAAATGCTACTTGGGCTGTGTGCAGTGGCTCATGCCTATAATCCTAACACTTCGGGAGGCCAAGGTGAGAGGACTGCTTGGCTAGGAGTTCAAGAACAGCCTAGGCAACTGTGATGGTTAATATTGAAGGATACAAAGTACTCATCCTGGGTGTGTCTGTGTGGGTGTTGCCAAAAGAGATTAACATTTGAGTCAGTGGGCTGGGGAAGGCAGATCCACCCTTAACCTGGTGGGTACAATCTAATCAGCTTCCCGTGAATATAAAGCAGGCAGAAAAACGTGAAAAGGAGAGATGGGCCTAACCTCCCAGTCTACATCTTTCTCCTGTGCTGGATGCTTCCTGCCCTCAAACGTCGGACTGCAAGTTGTTTAGTTTTGGGACTCAGACTGGCTCTCTTCAGCTTGCAGACAGCCTATTGTGCGACCTTGTGATAGTGTAAGTTAATGCTGAATAAACTCCCCTTTATATATATATCTCCTACTAGTTCTGCAGTTCTGTCCTTCTAAGAGAACCCTAATATAGCAAGAAAGCAAGACCCCATCTCTACAAAAAAATTAAAAATTAGTTGGGCATAGTGGTGTACACTTGTAGTCCCAGCTATTCAGGAGGCTGAGGCAGGAGGATCACTTGAACCCAGGAGTTTAAGGTTAGAATGAACCATGATTACGCCACTGCACCCCAGCCTGGGGAAAAAGTGAGACCTTGTCTCAAAAATAAAAAAGCTATCTTGTTTAAAATGCTAATCATTTTCACAAGCAGAGCTTCATTTTGGGTTTAAAAAAGATTTCACCAATTGTTTATGTATCGAATGGGTCAGGCAGTCCTACTACAACTGAATTAAGATTTACTTAAACTTTCTTGGGTTTTCCTGAACAGAACAAAGCAGAAATTACTGCTAACAGTATGATAATGAGTATGATATAATACCAAGAAATTTTCGCCAACATTTCAGTTTAAGAATAGTTAAATATAGATTTTAAAATTTGTGCCCAGGCATGGTGGCTCATGCCTGTAATCCCAGCACTTTGGAAGGCAAAGGTGGGAAGATCACAAGGTCACGAGCTCAAGACCAGCCTGACCAACATGGTGAAACCCCATCTCTACTAAAAATACAAAAATTAGCCGGGTGTGGTGGTGCATGCCTGTAATCCCAGCTACTCAGGAGGCTGAGTCAGGAGAATCGCTTGAATCCAGGAGGCGGAGGTTGCAGTGAGCCGAGATCACGCCACTGCACTCGTCTGGGCGACACAGTGAAACTTCGTCTCAAAAAAATAGATATAGGTGATGGAGAGGAAGGCAGCAAATCACACTGCCATGTGTGTACCTATGCAACAATCTTGCATGTTCTTCACATGTACCCCAAAACCTAAAATGCAATAAATATATGTATATAAAAAAAATAATAAAAAAAATAACATTTGTACAACTGAATTGACACCCATTACAAAAGAAATGACTGCACTTTTACTTCATTCTAATAACTGAATTGGTCTTCTTTTATACTCAGATTCCAGAAGGATGACCTTCAGATTTCAGTAAGTTTCTTGTTATGTATATATCAAAGACTTTCAAATTTAAAACAGGCATGGGAAAGAAAACTCTGATATAATCTACAATTCTAAGTGATAATAAATATAATACCAGGATTCCTTTCTAACCACAACAGAAGAAAAAAATTCCATTAAAATGGACTCTGGGGGGGCATCCAAGTTCTGTGGGTTAGAGTGGAATTTTATAAATATGTAATTAGAAGTCACATTCCCAATATGCAGGTCCAGTAAATAAATTAGCAAATGAAAAGAATGCCTGGCCTGGCGCGGTGGCTCACACCTGTAATTCCAACACTTTGGGAGGCAGAGGAGGGCAAACACGAGGTCAGGAGTTCCAGACCAGTCTGGTCAACATAGTCAAACCCCACCTCTACTAAAAATACAAAAATTAGCCAGGTGTGGTGGTGTGCACCTGTAACCCCAGCTACTCGGGAGGCTGAGGCAAGAGAATCGCGTGAACCTGGGAGCCAGAGGTTGCAGTGAGCCGAGATCACGCCATTACATCCCAGCCCGGCAATAGCATGAAATGCCATCTCAAAAAAAGGTAAAGAAAAGAAAAGCTTAAAGGAAACTTCTTATACCACAAGAGAGAAGTCACCACACCTCATCAGGAAACAGCAGGCCAACTAGATTGAGCAGCTACGGAGGAATAAGGCTGAGACTCTGCTGGCCTGCCCACTTCTCATGTGACCTGGGGCTAGGTCACAAATGCCTAAGGGAATTTACCTTTACTTCATGTGCCTCTCTGTTCGCACAGGTCCTCTGTGGACTGGCCCCCTTCCTCCTTTAGTATTCCTCTCATTGTATCTCACCATTCCTTTTGAATGACTCACATTTATATCTCTGCTTAGATTCTGTCATATGACTTAGTGCGTACTTCATCTTTCCACATTTCCCATTTCCAGTACTTTTCTAAGTCCTATTTATCCCCATTTCCTTCTGCTATGTTCCCTTCTCACATAAAACAGTTCTCGACACATCTACTTATCTTCTCACACAAGATACCATATTCTCTTACTAATCAATTAGGTCCCTCTCCTTACCACTAAGTTCTTAATTGCCTCAGCTACCAGTGACTCACATGGCACTTGCACCCATCTTACCACACTGACTTGTCATTGAGTCAATACTATTTATCTTCCCCCAACCACTGGATACTTCTTACACAATACCACTTATCTTTTTATGTGTATATCTTGTCTCTCGGACCCCTTAATGACAGATTGTATGGTCATCTATCTATAAGTTCCTTAACACTTTTTGAGCTTTGAACCAAGTGAATACATTAAGTATTCAGGAAAACTCTAGCAATGTGTCCTACACATAGGAAGGGCTTCTAGTATGAGAAAAGTTGCTAGAAAACATGTAATTACAATTGAGTGTGCCAGATGCTATGATAAGGCTAAGTAGAGAGATGAGGCCCCTAACCCAGCATTTAGGGGCAGGGCAAGTCAGAAAAGCCTTCCTGGGAAGAAGCAAAGGGAGAGAGTTCCAAAGACCCAGAGGGGAAACAGATAAAAAATTAGTGGAAATAGGAGAAATTGAGAATTAAGCTGGGCTTTATAACACACAGCCTCACCTGTGTTTAGCTGGAGGGTGATTTAAGAACTTTAAGAAAGGGAGCAGCATCTAAGGTGAATTTGAGGTCAAGTTCGAAGGGAACATTCTGTTTTTCTAATTTAGCCTTGACTGCTTAACCTATAGATCAGATCTAGTGATTTTCCTTCCTCAACAACTTTCCATCAAGCTTTTCCTGTACTGTGATGGAGCAATCCCATAACAGGTATAAACAAACAAACAAAAAAACCAGAATTATGTGGTACATGGTCTGCTATCATTTATGTAAAAAAGGGACAAAATAAAAACATACACAGTTGTTTTACATATATAAAACCTCTCTGGAAAGATACCCAAAAAACTAATAACGTCTGTCACAAGGAGAACTAACTAGGGGGGTTGGAGGATGGGGTGGAAGTGAAATTTTTCACTACATGCTCTGCAATACTTTTGGGGCTTTGAACCAGAGGAATATATTAGGTATTCAAAAAACTTAAATACTTGCCTTCCCCAATAAAAGTCTTTCTAACTTCCCCCACCACCACACTTTTTAGCGTGGTGTTCTAGGCCAATCTTACCATTTTCGTCTGATTATAACTTTTTTTTTTTTTTTTTTTTTTTTTTGAGATAGTCTTGCTCTGTCGCCCAGGTTGGAGTGTAATCTTGGCTCACTGCAACCTCTGCTTCCCAGGTTCAAGTGGTTCTCCCGCTTCAGCCTCCCAAGTAGCTGGGATTACAGTCATGCACCACCATGTTCAGCTAGTTTTTGGGGTTTTTTTTTTTTCTTTTTGTATTTTTAGTAGAGATGGGGTTTAACCATGTTGGCCAGGCTAGTCTCAAACTCCTGATCTCAAGCGACCTGCCCACCTCAGCCTCCCAAAGAGCTGCGATTACAAGTGTGAGCCACCTTGGCCACCCCTGATTATAACCTTTTATACATCCTGTGATCTGAGTAGTCCACTTTTCTCACTTCTGAGCAAGATTTGGAGTGGTGTCTCTAAAACAGTGGCTCCCAAAATGTTATTACCCAAAGCCACGGTAGGAAATTTATCTTATGTCACAATCCATTGTACATAAATTTATGTAATTAAAATCTTCATGAACCTAAAAATCATTACTCTGTGTGATGCATTCTGATATTTGCTACTTTATTTCTTTTTAAAAAATCCTGGTCATGAACTATTAATTTCATGAATCTATTAGAACATAAGTAGGGCACTTATGCTCTCTTACAAGTACTAAGTGCTCTCCATAACCCCAAGATATCAGTCCAGTTTTGGACACAGTAAGCAGTCATGGACTGAACAAGGAATGACTGTTTACTAAGTACTCTTCATCCTATTACGTGCTGGGATGGAAACAGGAATAAGAAGGTGTTTCCGATAAGCTCTATTTTACTCTAGATCTTTGAAAGTACTTTTAAAAACATATTATTTTAAATATGTATTTATCATTTATGTATTTTTACATATTAGTATTTATTATTTACACTAATAAAACCTGGAAGTTCAATAGCGTAATTATTACTATTTGTCATAAACAGATTCTAGATAACTTTACAAGTCTTTTTTTTTTTTTAACACCTGATTCTTGCTCTGTCATCCAGGCTGGAGTGCAATGGTGCGATCTCAGCTTACTGCAACCTCTGCCTCCTGGGTTCAAGCAATTCTCGTGCCTCAACCTACCCAGTAGCTGGGATTACAGGCGTGCACCACCATACCTGGCTAAATTTTGTATTTTTGGTAGTGATGGGGTTTCACCATGTTGGTCAGGCTGGTCTTGAACTCCTGACCTCAAGTGATCTGCCCACCTTGGCCTCCCAAAATGCTGAGATTACAGGCGTGAGCCACCGCACCTGGCCTTACAAGTCTTTTAAATAAAACCATCTTTTAACTTAAGCTTCCACGAATTACTAGTAAATATGCTGCCTTAAATCCTTTGAAGGAACTAAGGTATAAAATACAGACATTCTAGCAAGCTTTTAACCCTTATTCTTCCAAATCCCAGGCCTTCCCCTCCAAAATCCACAGGATACATAAAAAATGTGTTTGTCTATCTTCACAAGGATAAGCTAAAAAAAGTGCCTGGGAAAAAAAAAAAACACACTCCAAAAATATATATAAATGTGTAGCAAATGACATATGCAAATGTTTACTGAACAACAGACAATAAAAAAGATACTGAATTTCCACCAGGATGTTGAACTCTGGTCACTGATCTATAGAGTGGAATCTTATTTTTCAAGCTATGTTTAGAGATAGTAAGTAAAGCACAAAACAAAACTTTTCAACAACTGATATAGCAATAAGATCTATATTATCTCTTTTTATGTCAAGTAAAAATGGCTGAGATACTCTAAATATTCAAAAACTAAGAATCTGTTTAATGAAAACCAACTATACAATGAAACTTAAACTTTTCTTTTACTTCTAGTAAATGAGGTTTAAAAAAGAATGAAAATTATGAAAGGTTAAGAATTTGTAAGTGCATATTTTAAAAAATCTTAGTATTTAATAATCTATTGTATATCTCAAAACAACTAAGAGTAGAATTTTAATTGCACCTTTTAAAAAACAGCAACAATGGTACTGATTAACGATTCAGTAAAAGAGAAATACATAATAGACTAAGCTTTAAGACATCTATAGGGTGACAAAAGTTACACAGAATCCAACAGCTAGTCATCAACACTGCTAAGAATCTAATTGCTTTCTTATAACCACTGACTGCTTAAGCAACCAGATTTTACAATGGATAATAATCTATTCTATTTGCTTCCAGTCCTGTGGTCATCTACTCTATAAATGAGTCATTAATAGAAAGGTTCATTATTTACGGTTTATTTCACAAAAAGATAATCAGAGTTCCCATTATTAATAATAAATAAAATCATTTTCATCAAAATTGAAATATGGACTAGGCTTGACTTTAAAAACAGCTACAGATTTATAGTAAAGATAAATGTTACACTCTCCTGTACAAACTTCCAGCATCTCCAAAAAAGGTAGCTGATCTTAAAATACTGTACTAGGCCAGGCATGATGGCTCATGCCTGTAAGCCCAGCACTTTGAGAGGCCAAGGTGGGGATGACTGCTTGAGGCCAGGAGTTCGAGAACAGCCTGGGCAACATAGTAAGACACCCTCCCCCCCCATATCTCTATTTAAAAATAAATAAATAAAACACTGCAGCATGAGCTCATAATAGGATTATGAAAATAATCCTATTTAAAATATTACTTAATAGTAAAAAAAAACTCACACCAAAACCAAAATTCCAACTGTAAGATACCACATGTGAAAACAGGACACATTCTTTATAAGCATAGAGGGATACTGTTCCTAGAGATTTTCTGTCTTTTTCTATTATTTTTTCAATTTCACTAATGGTGTCTGCTGAAGCACAATTGGAATGTAATCTATTTATCAGCCCGTTGTTCTGGCCCAGTGTAGACTTAGAATTTAAAAATGTGTGGCTTGAGATCTCTAAAATAAAATGTAATTTTTAAATAAAGATTTATTTTCTAAAGACTCAAACTATGATTGATGACACATACCAAATTATCACAGTGATAATTACTTTTTTGCAATATTTCATGTACATCTAAAAAAACCTTGCCATATAGGTAGTGGTTAGTCTCACCGTCTTGTAAATGAGGAAACCAAGACTTAGAGAAGTAACTTGCCAAAAGTCATATGATGAGTCACAAATCTGTAACCTAAGGCAGGCTGAACAACTCAAAAGTCAGTGCATTTAATCAGTCTTATTTGTAGTCAATCAAAAACAAGCAAGCAAGCAAACAAAGAAGTCAAATGAAAACATTAATCATTGCCTCACATCCACAGGATATCAAGGTTGCCAAGGAAAGATAATTTTAAAACTCAGGTCAAATTCTGATTTAAAATTACTTTAAAAAGACAATGTTTGCTTACTGCAAGTGTACTAAGAACAGCATGTTCTTTCTAGAAATTAAAAACTTAGTAGGCAGTACATGCAACACTAGGGACTTCCATACTTAAAGCTTTAAAGCAAAATGTTTTTTCATGCAGAAGTAAGTTCTGAGTAGATATATGCCAGTAAGTGTTTACTTCAGAGAAAAAGGGTGGGACAGGGGTTTGGAGAACTTCTGTATAACTATATATTTCCATATTATTTCAATTTCAGGAAAGTACTTTTTCTTCTTTTCTAATTTCCCACTCAGGTAGATTGAGAGAGTACTTCTAATCACATTTCAACGAGTCAGAATCAAACAAGCACCTGAAGTCCAGAGTATATGAAATAGCTTTACCTCCTTTATTCTCCTTTTTGAACTTGAACAGCTCAAAATAATCTTTCTGAGAACAATCCAAAGGAGCATTTATAAAATTAAGGTCAAAAACTATAAAAGAGCTAAAAACCAATGCTTTTGAATTCATTATAGCAAAAGCAGTAAGGTATTAAGAAAAATGCAAACAGTGAAGTTATAAGACTTGTGACTAGGTTAAAGAAATTTAACTGAACAACAGCAGGTAAAATTTATAAAGTACAAGAAAACAAAAACAAAAGATGCAAGCTCTATGTTCCTGAAACAAAAAAATTTAACAGAATCAATACATCAGGAAAAATATTTTCAAATCAAAAATATTCAAGGTAAAGTAAATAGGGTTCATTAACAACTACAATAAACATTTGTTATAAATATGGAATATATAAAATAACACACTGAAATTAAATATGCTGTATACCAGCATACCCAAATAAACACCACTTATATACATGCACAGATAAAAACACTTTCGATGATAAAGAGTTTTTTCCTAAAGTAAAACAATTTAATTGCTTCAAACACTGTACTACAGTGGTATTCAAAGTACCAGGGTGTATTAGTGAGCTGGTACAGCAGTAAAAGTGCACTGAACTAGAAATCCAGCATCTCAGGTTGAGTTGCCCCTGCTCTGCCAATATGTGACTCCGTGCAGGTTATTCAACTTCTCTGAGACTCAGTCTCCTCATCAATAAAGTGGGGGATAGGCCAGGCGTGGTGGCTTACACCTGTAATCCCAGCACTGTGAAAGGTGAAGGTGGGTTAATCACTTGAGGTCAGGAGTTTGAGACTAGCCTGCCCAACATGGTGAAATGCTGTCCTTACTAAAAATATAAAAATTAGCAGGGCATGGTGGCAGGCGCCTGTAATCCCACCTACTCGGGAAGCTGAGGCAAGAGGATCACTTGAGCCTGGGCAGCGAAGGTTGCAGTGACCTGAGATCGCGCCAGTGACCTGAGATCGCGCCACTGCACTCTAGCCTGAGTGACAGAGTGAGACTCCATCTCAAAAAAAAAAAAAAAAGTGGGGGATAATAACTACTACCCTACATACTCCAGACAGGGTTTCTGAAATGCTTCTATGAGATACTGTAAGAGAAATCCCCTTTGCACGCTGTCACACACACCATAAAAAAAAATATTGGACCATATGTTCTCTTAAGGCCTTTCCAAGTCTGGTTTCATATTTTGACTTTTATTGTTGTACATGTTAGAAGCCATACATGTAATATGTCAAAGGAGCAAAATGGCATGGGCTTATTCTTAATAGCTTAGTACTACTACTACTAGCTGACATTTACACAACATTATAATGCTTATAATATTACATGGCGTTATTACTATGTGTTGCTGACTAATTTTCACAGCAACAGAAACTGGTGATCTCAATTGATATACAGCAAGTGAAGAAGCTATACTGTGACTTGTGAAAAAGTTTGACTAGTGATATCATCTTATATTTGTAAGATTATAGTGCCTGGAGGTGTTTTTCACAAATATCTTATTTGATGCTTATAAGCAACCTTGTGAGAGAGGTAGGGCAAATATTATTTCCTCTACTTTAGACAGGAGGAAATTTAAACTGAGAAGGGGTGGCTGGGTGTGTTGACTCATGCCTGTAATCTCAGTACCTTGGGAGGTTGAGGCAAGAAGATTGCTGTAGCCCAGGACTTCAGGACCAGCCTGGGCAACATAGCAAGATCCCCATCTCTTAGAAAAAACAGGAAAAAAACTGAGAGGGGTTTAGTACCTTGCCCAAGATTACGAGGGTAACAGCAGTCAAAACTACATCCCAAACCCATCTTCTGACTCCTAATCCAGGATTTGCCCATCACCATACTAGCTCTGCAACTAAAATAAACAAATACTGATAAATTGAACGAACATCATTTCTTCTAAGGTACTCATCAATACAAAAATTCAAGCTATTGTACTCTGAAGTATCTTTTAACACCAAATCCCTGACACTCTAATGGAAAGTAACTTCTTTATTTTTAAATTGTATTTATTTATTTATTTTTTAGGGCCAACAGCCTTCCGAGCTGAGAGCCTCAGGGGCTGACAGAATTCGGGGCTGAAGGCGGGTAACTAACTTCTTGAATTGGTTGTGTGTCAAATACACGGTAGGGAAAAAATTCTTGGTAGCAAGAGACTGTCCTTAGTAACTGCCCTTACTATTATATTTAAGTTAAACATTTCAGTAAGGACCCATTTGCTAAGTAAAGAATCTGAACCTCAAACTAAGCTGCTGGACTACAAACTGCTGCTCATTTCTGGGCTAAGGTGTGTCTTGCAGCCCAGGATATAAGAAAAACATAAAGAGCAAGAAAAAAGAAATGTCTACTATTAAGAAGAAGGTAGAATAAATGATATGAATAATATCTGCATGTCTTGAGGCCTTTCCTAAGGGTAGGTAACACGACTAAGAAAGAATTATCGGCCTGGTGCAGTGGCTCACTCCTGTAATCCTAGCACTTTGGGAGGCCGAGGCAGGCGGATCACGAGGTCAGGAGATTGAGACCATCCTGGCTAACACAATGAAACCCCGTCTCTAACTAAAAATACAAAAAAAAAAAAAAAAAAAAAAAAAAATTAGCCAGGTGTGGTGGCATGCATCTGCAATCCCAGCTACTCGGGAGACTGAAGCAGGAGAATCACTTGAACCCAGGAGGCGGAGGTTGCAGTTAGCAGAGATCACGCCATTGTACTCCAGCCTGGGCCACAGTAAGAGACTCCGTCTCAAAAAAAAAAAAAAAAGAATTATCACACTAGAATGACATGTCACTAGAAACCATCTTTCGGATCCATGCTATAGGATTTCATTATAGGTAGAATTTCTATTATACCAAGGTACAACTAAATGTAATTCCTAATTAGAACGGTCAAAGATAAGCACAACTTATACCGGTATGACTGTACCCATAGTTTCTGTGAGAATACGGGGTCTAATAATAGAGTTCATCAAATAATGGAGAAACTAAAATTAGAAGGGAAGCAAAAGTCTACTTAAGAACCTATTTTGGAAAGCAAAATCCACATACATCCCACCTCAATTTATGGTAATCAAATCTGGTTATCCATATTAATACATACCTGGTAGAGTTCTTCTAAATTATACTTAATTGAAGTACTATTCTGAATAGCTTCCACTGCTTCTTTCAGTTTTTGCCAGGTTTCATCTGTGTAGTTTTCTGGTAATTTAGGCTTATCTAGATGATATGTAAAAGGTTGGTATCAGAATACTATGTCAGATATAGTAACCAAAGATCCATAAAATACAATCGTATTACTATTTTTAGGGTAAATTGTGATCTATATAACTATTACACCTATCATTAAAGTAACCACTGTATTTAAGCTTAATATAAAGAATAAAATTTGAAATGCCATAATACTGTTTAAGTCATTTTGACTCACCTATTAAAACTGAAGGTGAGGTTTTTCTCCTATTGATTGTATTGCTTCAAAAAAATAAAAATTCAAGAATGACCACAAAAAACAACAATCCTGATCTTATTTCATCATGTGTAAAACCTAAGTCAACATGAATTTTTAACCTGAAATTTAAAATACTGTCTGTGTGCAAAGTATTTTATAAACCTCTTAATCTTCCCAACAATACCCTGAGGAATCTATTTTACAACCGAGGAAACTGAGGCTGGAATTCATTTAGTAAGCTTGCCCAAGGTCATCATAGATAGTCAATGGCAAAGCTGTGATTCTAATTCATGTCCGTTTGACCCCCAAATTTATGCAACATCTACAGAAATATATACATCTTAACATTTACGATCAGAGTGAAATTTTTAAAGATTGAAACATCCAAATAACTTCAGAAAATATGCTGCATTTTCAGAATAGAAAGAAACATCTTACTGTAGGCTTTAAACTTCATTGACTAGCAATGAGCGGGGGAAGAAAAGTTTAATCGGAACAACCAAATGCCTTAATAATGTGCCTTTATTTTAGGAGGGAGAGAAAAAAAATCTCTGAAACAAATTTGCAAATGCAATCAGGATCATAACTCATTTCTTTAAAAACCTTTGGCTATTAAATCCATATATTCTTAAGTGAAATAATGAACATGTTAGTCAATTACAATTCATATCGACTTCAGAAAGCTCTATGATTAAATCAGAAACTGAGAGCCTGGGTATGGGAAGGTAGTGATATAAAAAAGAAAGGGTTAAAAATAGACAACACCATAGCCATCTGCTTGAGACAAAATAAAGCATATTCCTGATTTCCACACAATGCTGGAAACACAAGCATAGAGAACCTAATCTTCTCAATACTAATATTTAGCCACAAAGCACTTATCTCATATATATTACTTAAGTTCATTCATTTACTTCTCTATTTAATGAACATTGTAAGCACTGATTACCTGGCAGTTAAGGGTGGTGAAAAAGTAAGTCAGAAAAAACAGAAACACATTCAACAGATAAAAATTAATTCAGCTCAAATACATTTTAAAAAATTGCTGATTTTATATTTGCATCAATGCAGTTATAATACTCTCCATCACATATCTCAAACACAGTCTGAACAAATGTTCCTAAAAGCTGCAGGTCGATACTTTAAAATCCATTTTAGTGATGGAAAAAATAGATGTAGTTATTGTTCCTATCTTTAGACTAGTGGTACACAGAGTTACTACTTCTGTGTATACACAATGTTTTTCACTTCCAAACCCTACCTTTGGAAAGAAATGCAGAGAACATAAATAAATTGTTCTCCAAATGTTGCTTCCCAATGAGTTTCATGAATACAGTATAAATCTAATTATAAATCTTATTTGAGCATTAAAAGATCACCATTGCTACCTGCATTTCTAGGCACTGGATAATGTGGCCTACTGAAGCATAAAAATAAAAATCCCAGCAGTGCCAAGGCTTGCTATGCACCTGAAATAAATAAACCTCTTTAGAATACAAATTTCTCACCTGTAAAATCCGGATCAATCATACCGATTGTCAGTGTTATAAGGAATAACAGATTAAATACAATAGGTTGAGAAAGACCTCAAAATACTGCACAGAAACACCCGGTGTATGCTTCAGCACAAGGATCCTAACCACCCCCGGAAAATGAACCCTCCACCAAAAAAGGACCTCCCCTCCACCTCATTGATTATGCATAAAACATTAGGCCACCTCCAAACTGTTTAATATATTAACATAAATAGAGCACGTGACCCCTCGAGTGTCAAATCCTTAGTAGGTGATTATGGATTTTGGCCTTGGTTACCTTTAAAGTTCTTGATCACTAACTTCTTAGCAGAGCCAGGCTTGCTGTTAGCAAAGCTAGAGACGGTGGTAGAAGATTTGGCTAGGCCGTTTGCATGATGCACCGAAGCCACAGAAGAGATTAATATACTCTTATTTTTAAGTTGCTGCTGCTGAGATGTTGCAGCAGTTGGTGAAGATGAGGAGGAGGAGGAGGAGGATTCCTCAGCCATCTTCGCATCAAACCCTACAAACTCCAGGGTGTCTTCAAAACGCAGCTTCTTCTGTATCGGTACGTGGCTGGAAGCAGCCACTGAAACCCCCAGGCAGAAGGACGAGGTTGAAGGGGATGCCGAATCCCTGGGTTGTAAAGGAGGAGTGGAAGAGGAGGAAGAGGTGGAATCAAAGTCTTCTCTCTCGTTACTACTGTTACTGCTGTTACTGCTGCTACTGCTGCTGCTGTTTAACTTTCTCTTCTTGGCAGAGGTGGGCGGAGTGGTGCTGGTATTACCATCAGTGGCAGATCTGACCTCCTGAGCAGCAGCAGCAGCTGAGGGACTAGGGGAAGAAAAACCTGTTGGAAACATGAAAATAGCGGGGTCAACAGGCAGAGGAGCATCAAAAACCTACGTTTATATGCCTGCGTGCGTGTAGGAGAGAAGGTGGCAATGCTAGAGGGGGGAAGGGAAGAAAGAGAGAGGAGAAACACAGAGGACGAGAAGGAAAGTGAAGGGGGGGGGGCTACACCGGGGGAATGGGAGGGTTTGGGAAGGCGGGTAGGCAGACACCAGGAGTGAGCAGAACGAGGGGGGAGAGCGAATGAGGAGGCAGACAGGTAAACGGCCGTGCCGTCCCCCTCCCCTGCTTTTCGATCTCTCTCCCCCTTTCTGCGGGGAGCGACTCAGCGAGTCTGTGAGGCTGCAGCTCCTCCTCCTTTTCTCCCTCTCCCTGGGAGGGGGAGAGGCGAGAGGCTGTGGTTGGGGGGAAGGGGGAGGGGGGAAGAACGGGGCTTGTTATTGTCAATAGCACAAGAGGCTAAAGATGGCGCTATTTCCGGTCACGCGGAGCCGAGGGAGGGGCGGTGTCAATCTCTGGGAGTGGGGGGTGAGGAAAGCGCTGCAGCCGCCCTGGGGGCGGGGGAGCTCACTCATTGGGGGGGGCGGCGGGAAAGGGGCGGCTGAAGCGCCCTAGACGCTCGCGCTAGTTCGCTCCTGCTCCCGCTCCTCTTCGCGCTCCCCCTTTCCCTGTCAGCGCCTTCCTTCCCTGGCCCACCGGGAACTCCCCACTCTCTCCTTAACGGTCCCGCGGGAAGCTTCGCGCCACTGCGCCCTTACCGGAAGTGACCGGGCAGACACTTTTCATAGCGCCCAGATCCCGAAGCCCCCAGGTCCGCAGGACTTGAGTGGGGGGGGGGTGGGGGGAGGGAGGAGTGGGGGGGGGGGGAAGAAAAAGTGGATAGGGAGGAGGGGGCGGGCCTTCGAGACACCTTCGGAGCTCCTGATTGGAGCTTTCTGAGGCGAGGGGGGTGGGGGGTGGCGGGAGAAGGAGCGGGAAGGAGTCTGAGGGGGAGGGAAGGTAGTGACGGCGAGGGGCGGAGTGAGGTAGCTGGGAAAACGGAGGTGGAGGAAGAGGAGGAGAGAGGGAGGGACGGAATAAAACGTCAGTGTACGGGAGAATGGAAACTTTGAAAGAGATAAAAGAATAAGGAGTGGTTGCAAGGCTAGGGGAGTAACCCTAAAATAGAGGAAAACATAATCATGCCATTATACCCGTTGCTGGAGAGGAATGTCACGATGTTAACATAGGAAAGGAGAAGAAAACGAGCTAAGATAGGAAGAAAAGGACTTTTTGATTCGGTGCCGCTATTAATTGTTTCTCTTTTATCTTAAGGCACCACAGACCCAAGGCTGAATCAGGCCTGAGTTTTGATGCCGTTCTCATTCTTGTAGCTGTAAATCCTTTTACCTTCCTACCAGGAGCATTTTCTAAGCTGGCTGGCCAAATTAAGGGTGCATTCTAAGGTGAAGAAATAGGAACGTAACTAACCCCTCACCCACCCAGCACTATGCCCAGACCGTCCTAACCCCGACTCCATCAGTCCTTAACTCAGTAATTTATAGACCAAAGCTAAGACCCACTTCCTCTTTTGCCAAATCTCAGCTTACACGCTGTCCCAAAGGAGAGACATTTTAGAACAATATTGGTAAAAGTCAATGTTCTCTACCAACGTGTTTCATGAGCTCACGCTTTCAATTTGATTACTGATTTTTTAAATCTTTAAATTTGGTTAAATTAGCAACAATAAACCTTGTAAATTCCCAGTTGTGAGTTTTTACTTAACCTTGAGGCATTCTCAGAGGGAGGTAACACAATGTCAAATAAAACTCAATTTGCCAACCTGTTGATCATGCTAACTACAGAAGCATTCAGTGAGCATGTATGGTAAGGCACAATGCAAGGTCTCTGCCCTTGAGAAGCCAGTAGGCGAAGATAGTTTCAAAGCTAATTTCCATAACAATACTATAACAAATATACAAAGTGCTGTCAGAATAGGCTAAACAAGAAATTTGGGAGAAATCTGGAATAGTCAGGAAGAATTCTACAAAGATTATGTTGATGCTGTGTCTCAAAGTGGGAGTTGCCAAAAAGACAAGAAGGAACAAGATGAAAGGTATTCTGGGAAATGGAAACAAGAGCAAAGCAAGGAGTTGTGAAAAGGCCTGGCCTGTTTATGGAAACATGGAAAGTGCAGTGAGGCTGGAAAGTAGGATGTCTGACTGGGAGTAAGGAAGAGGAGGCTCAAAAGTGCCTGGCACACCAAGCCAAGAATTTGAAGTCTACTCTGTAGGCGATCATAGATAGCAGGGGGACAATCCAGCAAGCAGGGCTTTTACAAACCAGGAGTGACAGTATTGTGAATGGAGTAGAAAGCAGCTTATATGGCATAGCTTGTGATAGATGAATCAGAATCCTGCAAATAAATCAACTTTCTAACTTTGTTTAAACAGGCCCACTTGTTTCTGTGTCTTGAAAAGTCCCTGATTAAAATGCAAATCAACCTTGGGCATTATCAAACAATATCATTGCTATTTGATGACAGCCTGCTAAAAGCAAGGCTCTACTGGAACTTAGAACCCAAGGCCCCTGAGAAGGGAGACAGGGGCCTGAAAAGGGGACAGATGGAAGCACTCCTATCTGTTTTGAATATACCACATAGTTTGTTTGTTTGTTTTTTTAAGACAGAATCTTGCTGTGTCATCCAGGCTTGAGCGCAGTGGTGTCATCTTGGCTCACTGCAACCTCCACCTCCCGGGTTAAAGCGATTCTTGTGCCTCAGCCTCCTTGAGTAGCTAGGACTATAGGCGTGTGTCACCACGCCTGCTATTTTTTTTTGTATTTTTAGTAGAGACAGGGTTTTGCCATGTTGGCCAGGCTGGTCTCGAACTCCTGACCTCAAGTGATCCACCAGCCTCAGCCTCCCAAAGTGCTGGACCTACCATATAGTTTTTGCTGCCCAAAAAGAAACAGTAAACTCTTAAGGCCAGGAGAGATGCATTAAAACATTGAGCTTTCCTTTATCGTGTCTCATATTTTACAAAACGCTGAACAACTGTAAATGCAGGGTCAATGCTTATTGAATTGAATGTTCATTGAATGTGAATAAAATCATGCTGTGTCTTTATAAGGGAGGATTAACTGGCTCATTTTCAGGATTTAATGAACAAGGTTGTTCTAATTCATGTAGTTAAATTCTTTAGGAGGCTATATGAAGTGGTAGCCATTTAAAAAAATACAAATATTAGTGCAACTGAAAGGGAATGGACATAAGAGAAAGCTGCTTTTGCCATACAAAGATAAACTGCTCTACTAACCTACATGATAGCTAAGTCCTGTTAATATTTAACTACATTCTAGTAATAATAGTTCTCAATCTCACATGGTTATCTAAGCCCTTCAGTCTTCTGAGTTATAGCTTGGTTTTAAAAAGCACAGATTCAAGCCAGGTGCGGTGGCTCATGCCTGTAATCTCAGCACTTTGGGAGGCCAAGGTGGGAGGATCACAAGGTCAGGCATTCAAGGCCAGCCTGGCCAACATGGTGAAACCCCGTCTCTACTAAAAATACAGAAATTAGCCGGGTCTGGTAATGTGCGCCTGTAATCCCAGCTACTCAGGAGGCTGAGGCAGGAGAATTGCTTGAACCCGGGAGGTGGAGGTTGCAGTGAGCCAAGATCACAGCACTGTACTCCAGCCTGGGTGATACAGTGAGACCTTATTACAAAAAGAGAAAAAAAAGGCTAGGTGCAGTGGCTCAGGCCTGTAATCCCAACACTTTGGGAGGCTAATGCGAGTGGATCACCTGAGGTCAGGGGTTCAAGACCAGCCTGGCCAACATGACAAAACCCCATCTTTACTAAAAATACAAAAATTATCCAGGTGTGGTGGAGAGTGCCTGTAATCCCAGCCACTTGGGAGGCTAAGGCAGGAGAATCACTTGAACTCGGGAGGTGGAGGTTGCAGTGAGCTGAGATTGTGCCACTGCACTCCTGCCTGGGCAACAGGGCAAGACTCTGTCTCAAAAACAAAAACAAAAACAAAAACCTACCGAGTTGATTTGTAAAATATCTTTTATATCAAGAACCAACTAATTGAGGCTAGCTGAAGAACATAAGCATATATTCTATACACCCAAATGTTTGCCAACCAATGTTAAACACATTCTCAACATTAAAATACATTTTTAAGGTTGAACTCACGGGAGCCACAATAATCAAGACGTGTAATGTAGGACACCATACAATTATAGCCATTATCAGACTCAACCAGACTGGGCACTTAACACATATTTCATATTTAGGATCTTTCATCTTGTGAGTTCAACTCATACCTTAGAAACATTAATTAAACTTTACAATGCTACCACAGGAGGTATAGCTATTATTGGGCCGGCCTTTTAACCAAGCTGTTTATAAAGGTAAGTATGTGCATAAAGGAAGAAATATAAAGACAGGGACTAGATCTTATAATGTCCATTCCTTTACTTCTGTGGACATCTCCCCTAAAAAGGCAGAGTGTAACCTGTTTCCCTTTTTGATCACAGGGATTCCCCAGGGTGCTTGGGGAATCAAGATGTGTAATGTAATGTGGGACACCATACAGTTATAGCCATCCGGGGGTGCTTTCAGTCCTCCTCAGATACAGCAGTGGCTTGCCACTAGATAGACACTCCTGGAAGCCTTCCTATCCAATGGGTAGGATTTTCCTTAGGAATAGGAAGAGACTGCTTGCCCAGGAGAATCTGAAGATGTTTCTGAAGCAAGCATTGTTTAAGAATGTATCAACAAAACAAAAACAAAAAACAGGCGCCGTGGTTCATGCCTGTAATCCCAGCACTTTGGGAGGCCAGGGTGGGTGGATCACTTGAGGCCAGGAGTTTGAAACCAGCCTGGCCAACATGACAAAACCCCGTCGCTACTAAAAATACAAAAATTAGCTGGGCGTGGTGGTACATGCCTGTAATCCCAGCTACTTGGGAGGCTGAGGCAGGAGAATCACTGGAACCCGGGAAGCGGAGGTTGCAGTGAGCCAAGATTGTGCCACTGCACTCCAGCTTGGGCGACAGAATAAGACCTTGTTGGAAAAAAAAAAAAAGGAAATGTGTCAAAAAAAAAAAAAAACCTGCTAGGTAAAAGGCAGTTTTTTCTTCATCCACTTTTCTGAAGGACCATCTTTGAAGCAGGAAAGTACAGAGAAGGCAAACTAAGCAATGCTGAGATAGTAAAGATAGTATCATAATAAGGGCTTTGTTATGCTATCGACACCAATGGGCTGCTGAGGAGTCCAAAGCTCAAGCAAAAATAATCTAACTACACAATGTGAATTAAAATAATCTAACCACACAATGTGAATTCATCCGTTTCCCATCCTGGGGTTGCTTTATAAAAGCAAGGAAAGTAATAACATGTGTTGAACCTATGTGCTAAGTAAAATGTAAATAGATAACACAGATTTTTCTTTCTTTCTTTTTCTTTTTTCTTTTTCTTTCTTTCTTTCTTCCTTCCTTCCTTTCTTCCTTTCTTTCTTCCTTTCTGACGGAGTCTCACTCTGTTGCCCAGGCTGGAGTGCAGTGGCGCAATCTCAGCTCACTGTAACCTCCACCTCCCAGGTTCAAGCAATTCCCTGCCTTACCCTCCCCAGTAGCTGGGATTACAGGCGCCTGCCACCATGCCCAGCTAACTTTTGTATTTTTATCAGAGATGGGGTTTAACTATCTTGGCCAGGCTGGTCTTGAACACCTGACCTTGTGATCCACCCACCTTGGCCTCCCAGAGTGCTGGGATTACATGCATGAGCCACCGTGCCCAACCTAGATTTCATATTTTTAACAAAATTGTTTGTCTTCCATGTAAAATATTCTCATCGCCTGAAGTATTACTGAGTTGGTACATCAACCATTTAAGCACTTCGTTCCTTAGCTCAGAGATTGTATCTGTCATACCTGTGAACCATCTGGAAAGCAGATTTAAGGACTGAAAGTTAGAGATAGGCTGTTTTCCCTGGGGGTTTGGGAGTGGGGGAGGCACACCAGCCACAGATGAATTCTCCCTTGGGTGCTGCCCAGCACTTGCTTATTATGGAGTTGCTGGGCCTTTTTTTTTTTTGGCTAGCTGATGTGCCATGGCATGGGCCTATTTTAACATTCTGTTCACTTTATCAGTGACTCTCAAAGTCCCCAACCGCACCCTGCTTCAATGTTTGATCTTCTAATGACACTCAGCTTTTCTTTTACTCAAAGTTAAGGCCAATTTAGATTGTTTTTTCCTTTGAGACAGAGTCTTGCTCTGTCAGGCTGGAGTGCAATGGTGCGATCTCAGCTCATTGCAACCTCCATCTCCCAGGTTCAAGTGATTCTCCTGCCTCCACCTCACAAGTAGCTGGGATTACAGGTGTGAGCCACCATGCTCAGCTAATTTTTTTTGTAGTTTTAGCAGAAACAGGGTTTCACCACGTTGGCCAGGCTGGTCTCAAACTCCTGACCTTAGGTGATCCTCCTGCCTTGGCCTCCCAAAGTGTTATGATTATAGGTGTGAGCCACCACACCCAGCGCCAATTTAGATTTAAATCAGGGCTTCCCAGCTCACTATACAAGAGAATGACCTAGGAGTTGTTTTTTTAAAAAATCTTTACCCAGGTCCAAACCTAGTCAGTCAAATTCAATCAAAATCTCTGTGAGTAGGACCTCAATTATCAGTATTTTTAAGAAGCTCTTGGCCAGGTGTGGTGGCTCATGCCTGTGCCTGTAATCCCAGTCCCTTTGGGATGCCAAGGCAGGAGGATTGCTTGAAGCTAGAAGTTCAAGACCAGCCTGGGCAACAAAGCGAGACCCTGTCTCTATTTTAAAAAAAAATGAAGGCCGGGCGTGGTGGCTCATGCCTGTAATCCAAGCACTTTGGGAAGCCAAGGTGGGCGGATCACCTGAGGTTGGGAGTTCAAGACCAGGCTGACCAATATGGTGAAACCCCGTCTTAAAAAATAATAATAAATAAGAAATTTTTAAAAAAATGAAAAATTAGCTGGCTGTGGTGGCACATGCCTGTAGTCCCAGCACTTTGGGAGGCTGAAGTGGGAGGATTGCTTGAGCCCAGGATTTCCAGCTGCAGTTAGGTATGATGGTGCCAATGCACTCCAGCCTGGGTGACAAAATGAGACTGAAGGAAAAAAAAGCAGCTTTCCAGGTAATTCTACATACCTCCAAGGTTGAGAAACATAGTTGTAGGTGAAGTAAGTATGTCTTGTGATTTCAATGGGGCTGATAAGCCCTTGTACTCTCTTTAATGCCTGAAATTTCATGATTATTTATTCAGTCATTTGGATAAAACATTGCCTCCTTCTCTAGGAATCTTTTTTAAAGTGCAAATTAGCCAAGGAAACTTGGTTCCTAACCCTTTAAGTTGAATGCCTCTTGGGGGAAAAAAGGCTAACATGAAAGTCCTAGGAGTCTGGAGGCAAACAGAACTAGGAGAAGGCACTGCATTAGGGAGTGGTGAGAGGTAAGGTTACCAACCAGGAAGGAAAGATTTCTGAGTACATTTTGCTGACCTCACAGTATTGCCTAGGGCCAATCCTGCTTTTTGATGACTGCATATTTAAAACCTAATCAAGTGTGACAGCTTATCTCAGCTGCTAAAATCATACTAAAAGAAAATTGAAATATTTTTATAAGCAAAGCAGAGAGCAGACATTGGGAGTGGAGGTTTAGAGCTATCCTTAAATGCCCAACTTTTAAATTATCCCTCACCTAAGGGAAGTTTCTATTACCAAGTCATCTATTTTTCCTGCTTCTATTACTAAATGTCCTTTATTTCCACCAAAAGCATTATTTCTCTCTCCAATTTCTTTGGTCATTCAACAAAAATGTATTGAGCAACTACTCTCGGCAAGGCACGGTGATAGATTCCGTGAGGGAATACAGAATAACACAAAATTCAATTTGTAGTTGATTTTACAGTTTTTCAAAGCACTTTCACATACAATCTTATTTTATTCTCATAAACACACTGTGAGATAGAGTCAAGTACCATCCCCACTGTACAGATGAGAAATAGGCTCAGCAAAGGAGGTTAAAATTGCTTGCTAAAGTCACAAAGCACACAGATCTAAATCCAGTTCTTCCCTGACTCCAAATACAGTATCTCCCATAGTTCACAATTTCGTAAGGAAACTCGCCATAAAATAGTCTCAAGTAGTAGACAAGTTAGAAAAAGACGTTGAGAGCCCCACTCATCAAGAGAAAAAAATGAAGAATAATAAAATAACTCCTTTATTGAAATGAGCCAAATCACAATGCCCAAAAGGATACCAAGCTTGCATGCAGTTCAGGCCATCATCAAGCAGGTAGGACAAAACAGCAGGCAATGCACATTTAAGGAGATTGTGGCAATTTTGTTCTACAGAATCAGTCTGTTCTCTAGCTGGACTCTCAGCCAGTGGCTGATCTTCACAGGAGGTAGAACCAACTGCTTCTCCTGGCCAAATCCAGGAAAACTGAATGAACTCTGCCCGCAGACCCATGGTGATCTACTCCCTGAGTATACAAAGACAACCCTTGCCCTCAGTTCTCAATTGGCCTAGTAGGTGAGACAGACAATTACAAGACAGAGCGATAAAAGCCACTATGGGAATGCAGAGGCGGGACACCTGGCCCAGCCTAGGAGGGTGAGGTGGGGTGCAGTGGAGGAAGGGAAGGGAGTTAAGGATAGCTTCTATGGGAATTAGCCAGCAAAGGGAGTGAAAGGGAGCAGGGGGCATAAAGAAGGAAGATAAGGAGCACATTTAAATACTAAAGGTAAGAGAGAATAAGGCACATTCAGGACATGGCAAGGAGACTATTTATTAGAGTGTAACTTCAGTCCTAACCAGAAATTCTGAAGAGCTAATGAAGGAAATCAAAACAGCATTTCAATCTCAAGTCTGGCACAGCAATCTTAGGCCTCTTAGCACGAAATCTTACTCATATACCTCATTTGCTCTTGGAGCTGTGGCTACTCATAATACATTTTGCTTTGAGCCACACTGGTTCAGGAATTGGATTTACAGATCGGGCTCACTCTCAGATATAGGAGGTGGAGAATCACAAAGAGGGAGAATAGGGTTTGACATGCGCAAAATAGACAAGGGCAGACGTGATAATAAGACCACAATACTGGCAACACTAAAGATTCAGGGCGAGGCACGGTGGCTCATGCCTGTAATCCCAGCATTTTGGGAGGCCGAGGTGGGCAGATCACGAGGTCAAGAAACTGAGACCATCCTGGCCAACATGGTGAAAACCCATCTCTACTAAAAATACAAAAATTAGCTGAGCATGTTGGCACATGTCTGTAGTCCCAGCCACGATGGAGGCTGAGGCAGGAGAATCACTTGAACCCAGGAGGTAGAGGTTGCAGTGAGCCGATATCGCACCATTGCACTCCAGCCTGGTGACAGAGCAAGACTCCATCACACACATACAAAATTCAGATGAACTACAGCATGGTTTGGAAACTACAGCCCATGGACCAAATCCGGCCCTTTACTGTTTTTGTAAATAAAGTTTTATTGGAACATTGCAATATTTGTCTACGTATTTTCTGTGGCTGCTCTTATGCTCAAAGAACAGAGTTTAGAGTTTTGGCAGAGACCGTATGGCCCACAGAGCCTAAATAGTTCCTACTAGTCTTTAACAGAAAAAACCTGCCAATCCTTGCATTTGAATATAGTAATTGTTAAAAATAGATAGCAAAAAAAAACAACAAAACAACAACAACAACAGCAAAATAGATACATGGCAGAAAGGAGGAAGTGATTTAGAACATGCTAAGGATTTTCTATTCCTAGTCTGCATGCAGACTTCAAAGGATGGCAAGAGAATATTCTTTGATAGGAATGTGGGTAAATAAATTGTGGTATAGTTATATAATGAAATCTTATACAGCATTGAACAGTGAATAAATTACAGCCATGTGACTAAGTCTCAATGTTATGTGAAAAAAACAAATCACCAAAGAATACATACAGTTTGATAACTTTTTAAATAAAGTTCAAAAGTAAGAAAAACTTACAGATATATAATATGGTAAGGGTATTAAAGTATAGAAGGGAAATAGCTGGGTGATGTGGCATGCACCTGTAGTCCCAGCTACTTGGGAGGCTGAGGCAGGAGGATCGCTTGAGCCCAGGAGTTCAATACTAGCCTGAGCAACACAGGGAGATTTTTTAAAAAAAGGGGAGGGGGGAGATAATGAATATAAGATCCAGGATAGGAGTTTCCTCTAGGGAAATTGTAGGAAGAAAATTTAGGGAAGGGGAATTTAAGTAGATTCAAAAGCATCAGTAATGTTCTAGTTCTTACACACAGATGATAGATTCCTGAATATTTAATAATTATGCTCTATAAATTACACATCATGTATCTTTTGTATGTATTAAAATTACACAAGTCACCATAGTATTTTCAGAAATTTTTTAAAATTAAAAAAATTACATAATAAAAAGGTTTTTTTAAATTTAAATTTAATTTTTTTTTTTTTTTTTTTTTTTGAGACAGAGTCTCGCTCTGTCACCCAGGCTGGAGTGCAGTGGCGCAATCTCGGCTCACTGCAACCTCTGCCTCCTGGGTTCAAGCGATTCTCCTGCCTCAGCCTCCTGAGTAGCTGGGACTACAGGCATGCGTCACCAGACCCAGCTAATTTTTTATATTTTTAGTAGAGACAGGGTTTCACCCTGTTGGCCAGGATGGTCTCGATCTCCTGACCTTGTGATCCGCCCACCTCAACCTCCCAAAGTGCTGGGATTATAGGTGTGAGCCACTGCGCCTGGCCATAAAAAGGTATTTTTTAAAAAGTTTCAAGACAGGAAGTGGTGACTTGTTGAAGGCAGACCATGGCAGTATGCAGAAAGAGACAGCTGGCAGAGATGACAAATGACAACTAGGATTGATTTTTTTAACATTTAAGCATACCTTGCAGATTTCTGGAAATTACTCAAGGGTGGGGGATGCCCTACAACCTGGTGGAAGAATGGACTCTCTATGGTCCACAATATGGGGGCTTAACGTTGTAATCTGTATATTAATTATACAAATCCAAACTTAATTTGTAGTATCAGGACAGTGAGATCTAGAGATCCATGGATTACTTGAAAAGGCGAACAGTGTGTGCAAAGACATGGAGGCATGAGAAAGATCTTGGCCCATTTAAGCAACTGTTTAAGTATAGTTGACCCTTGAACAATTGGGGTTTAAACTGTGATGGTCCATTTATACATATATTTTTTCAATAAATACAGTCTACCCTCCACATGGGCGGGTTCCACATCAGTGATCAAACAGGGATGGAAAACAGGATTTGCAGGATTGGAAACCTGTAAATGGAGGGCCAACTTTTTGTATCTGTGGGTTCCACAGAGCTGACTGTGGGAGTTGAATATGCACCTGCAGATGCTGGTATCTGCAGGGTTCCTGGAGCCAGTTCCCTGTGGATACCTTGGAACAAACATATTACCATGCTGTGTGACTGATGTTCAGTAGGCCTGTGGAGGAATGGTGAGAGATGAAGACAGAGGTGGGCTGGGTTCAGGCAGTATTGTATGCCATCCTCCAGTGTTTAGATTCTATCCAGTAGGTCATGGGTAACCACTGAAGGGCATCAAAAATGGAAGGGAGTAATATAACCAGAGGTACAGTCAGAAATGTCTAGGTCTTGGCCAGGCGCAGTGGCTCATGCCTTTAATCCCAGCACTTTGGGAGGCCAAGGCAGGAGGATCACTGGAGGTCAGGAATTCAAGACCAGCCTGACCAACATGGTGAAACCCTGTCTCTACTAAAAAAAATACAAAATTAGCTGGATGTTGTGGCACATGCCTCTAATCCCAGCTACTTGGGAGGCTGAGGCAAGAGAATTGCTTGAACCTGGGAGGTGGAGGTTTCAGTTAGCCAAGATTGTGCCACTGCCCTCCAGCCTGGGTGACAGAGCGAGATTCAGTCTCTAAAGAAAAAAAGAAAAAGAAATGTCTAGGTCTCGACAACCTTTGACTATAAAATAAGGTGAAATCTCCACTCAGTCCCTGCTCCCCAACTAAATCCAGCCTCCGAAGATAACCTCAGTTAAGTTTGCTGATTAAAGATCTTTTTCTATATATTTAACCAACATGCAGAGTTTTTGCTTTTTTTTTTTAAAAAAGGATCACACAGTATGAATTTTTTGGTGACCTTATTTTTTGCTTAATATTGTATCATAAACATCTTTCCTTGTCACTATACACAGATCTACCTCACTATTTTTAAGGACAACATAGTATACTATATATGGATACATATTCCTACCACTTAAAACCAGTCATATCACACATTATTGTTGTACTTTTTCTCTTACCTCATGTTGCTGGACTGACAATTTTGTTTCTTTTTACAACTATTAGTGTTTGGAAAGTCCTACATGCTATTTACATTCTATTAATGGTCACCTTTCTGTTTTACTTATGCAAATGATATATAAACATTCTTTTCATAAGAAAAAACTTAAACAATATAGAAGAATATAGGATAAAAAGTGTAAGTGTTAGTGGTCAGATGAGCAAGAAAAGAAAAATGAGCCGGGCGTGGTGGCTCATGCCTGTAATCCAAGCACTTTGGGAGGCCAAGGCGGGCTGATCACCTGAGGTCAGGAGTTCAAGACCAGCCTGACCAACATGGTGAAACCCCGTCTTAAAAAATAAATAAATAAATAAATAAATAAAAAATAAAAGAAAAATGAATAAAATAAAAGAAAAATAAATAAAACTAAAAGTGTGTCTTTTTCCTGTTAAATTTGGTGTATCACCTTCCTCAGCATTTATATACATATATATACTTGTATATATACAAACAGAAGCTTTGGTATTTTTTTAAAATGGCATCATTACTGTACATATAGCTCTATGCTTTGCTTTTTTCACTTAATGTATATTAGAGATCGGTCCATGACAGTATATAGAGATCTACCTCATTTCTTTTAAGGGCTGTATACTATTTTATAGTAAAAATATACCACATTTTATTAAACCATTCCCCTATTTTTGGACATTTGGATATTTCCAATTTTTGTGACTACAGACATGCTCCAGTGAACATCCTTATAACAAAAATCTGTGCATGTATAGAAGTATTTCTGAGGATATATTTGAAGAAGTAGAATTGGGTCAAGGGGGAAGGTATATTTAAAATGTTCATAGACTGCCACATTTACCCTTCAGAAATGTTGTGCCAACATATGATCTCTACCTTCTGAATGACCATTAATTGCCCCATATCCTTAGCAACACTAAATTTTATCAAACCTTAAAGTTTTTGCCAAAATATTACATGAATTGATTCTCACTGTAAAGCAACAAAAACAATACAGAAAAAACAGGAATGCCCTCTTGACCACCATCCCCTGATCCCAATTCTTTCTGGGAAAATTTGTTTCTACCTTGCTATTAATTTTTTAGTAATTGTTTCATTACACTTGATCTTCTGAGGAATAATTTCTTTCTTTCCTTTTTTTTTTTTTTTTTAATGAGACAGAACCTTACTCTGTTGCCCAGGCTGGAGAGCAATGGCACAGTCTCCACTCACTGCAACCTCCACCTCCTAGGTTCAAGCAATTCTCCAGCCTCATCCTCCCGAGTAGCTGGGATTACAGGCATCCCACCATCACGCCTGGCTAATTTTTGTATTTTTAGTAGAAATGGGGTTTCACCATGTTGGCCAGGCTGCTCTTGAACTCCTGACCTCAGGTGATCCACCCCACCCTGAGGAATATTTTCATAATTTACTCAAGCTTCCTAGACATGTTGTTAACAATTATTTAGACTTAACTCTTAAGTTTTATTAGTTCCTTTACTCACCACCGGCTTTTGAGGTAGTAGCCTCATCATCACTCCCATCTCCTGATCCAGATGACTGTGACATCTGTCCTTTGCGTCTATGATAGAAAAGAGAGAATTCACTTTTACAGCAGTCCTCTCCCATATCTGTATAATGTTATGAATTCATTGACTCTGGTTTCCCAGCCAATTTTATCCTATTTATTCTATATCTTCAAGGAAATCCTCAAAATTTTGGTCTGCTAATCACATCCTTCCTCGCTAACCCTTGCAATTATAGTGCTATTCTTTTACTTGTTTTTTTCTTCTGTCATTTAAAGCTGATTTGGGTAAGAAAACACATTTGCTAGGACTGTCTTAAGTTGGAAGCCTGACATGCCCTTTTAAATTACAATGGCTTGAACTCCTACCGGCTTGAATGCCAACAAAACAGATTCCCCTCAAAGTGTCCTCCAGCTATTTCTGGAGGTTCTTCAAAGTGCTATCTCACTTACGATCTGAATCTGGTCACAAATTTTCTTCTGTTCCTGCTTCTTCATTAAGCTGCAGCGCTGTGCTCCTTGAAGGCCATCTTGTGATCACCACTTGGCTGGGTAGGATCTTCACCACAAGTAACTATGACTCTAACAAGCTTTTCCCTAAGTTCTCCATATCACAGACGAGTAAAGGCTGTAGCTTTTAACATACCTCTTATAAATGTTTGGGAATAATAAAACTTAGTACAACATTGAGAATAACTTAAAAGTGCCTAAAAATGTGGCTTTGCTTGGGTCTTGTGACCTGTAACCAAGTGGGTAACCAGGTCCACCTTCAATATGTTCCTAAACAAGATCCTCCCCCACATTCCAAAATCTCAAAAGGATGTTTTAGCTCACCTTCAGTCACTGGAGGATCCGTTGTTTTCTTCCATCTATGGTCCGATCTGTCTAAAGCAGAGGGCTAGGAAGACCTTTTGAAAACACATTAGCAATGCCCACTCTTTAAGGCTAGGTCCTAACCACCAAGGCTGGACTTCGTGTGTATTTAAGGCCTTCAAGGTTGATAGACAGCAGATCTGAGCTATTCCTGCGGGGGGGGAAACCCCACTCCACTAACAGGGGCCTGGTTGGAGCCAAAAGAAAAGCAACACAAAACAAAACGAAAATTCCAAAAAACCTCAAATTATACAGTTCCCAAAGTCTGGGTCATTCTCTGTTTAAAAGTATTACCTATGGGACTTCAACAGATAAGCCCAGATTGTTCTGTACCAAGACTGGCAGTTTCTAAACTGAGTTGCTGGGGAGGGATTGTGTCCTCACAATTGGGTAGTGTTGACATCACCTACATGTGGAGGGGGAGGGGCATCAGGGTAGTGCTGACATCATCCCCATGAGGAGGGGGAGGGGCATCAGGCTCTCCACTGGTCTCTGCTGAGCGGGTAAAAGGTTAGGGGATGGGAGATGGGGACTGGAGCCTTCTAAGAGCAGAAGTCTAAGCTCATGCTCCGCCATTGTTGGCGTGGGTAAAGGTGAGTCTGCAGTTTTTCTTTTTTCCCATGGTGTTTGGCTTGACTAGATTAGCTATCTAAAATTTTCTCGATTGCTAGGTTGCTTCTTTTTTGGTCATTTGTCTTGAGAGATGAGTTTTGTTAAGGCTTTAGTCTGTGTCTGTTGGCGTTTCTCACTGTTGTGAATGGGATATATATATGCACACATAATGTTTAGTTCTGTTATTATTAGAATAAGAGAAAATTATTGGAATATAACAAAAGAATGTTAATTGTAAAATCTAGATGGCGGGTGTATTGGTGTTCACTGTAAAAATTCTTTACAATGTTTCTGCATGTTTGAACCTGTTTATAACAAATGTTGGAAAATAAAAGGGAGCTATTTAATAATACATTGAAAAGGAAAAAAATGAAAACGATGGGATTCTGTATATTTATTTTACATCTGGCTTGTATTAGTTAGGATTCTTTTTTTTTTTTTTAAGATGTGGTTTCACCATGATGGCCAGGCTGGTCTTGAACTCCTGACCTCAGATGATCCACCCACCTCGGCCTCCCAAAGTGCTAGGATTACAAGCATGAGCCACCACGCCCGGCCTTAGTTAGGACTCTTGTTTGCAAGTGACAGAAACCCAACTTAAATAAGCTTAAGAAGAAAATTGAGTTTATTAGTTAATGTAACTGGGAAAAGAATAGGGCAGATCTCAGACCTAACTAGATCCAGGGACACAAATGGTATCTACCTTCTCACTCCATCTCATCTTTCATCTCTGCTTTCTCTCTGTATCACCTAATTCTCTAAGACTCTTTTACATGGTAGAGACCCGACAGGGCTACCAATTGCTCTGGGGTCACATCCTTACGGTTCAAGATCCAAGGAAAAGAGAAAGTGACTTCTTTACCTTTGATTTGGGAAATTCCAAGGGAGGTATTGTATCTCTGGCCTGGGTCTCATGCCTACCACTTGGAGCTACCACTGGGTCCAATGGGGTTGGATATTATGATTATGGTATTATGATTAGTCCATCCTGGGTTAGGTGCCCAGCCATAGGCAGGGGAGGTGGCTATTGTGAGTAGCAGATATCCACTACATAGACTTACTAGTTTTAATGATTTTAAGTTAGGTTTCTTGGATTCTCAATGCATATAATCTCATCTACAAAGAATTATACTTTTTCCAAGATGGCCGATTAGCAGCAGCTCAGGATTGTAGCTCCCACTGAAAGCGCAGAGAGTGAGTGGACGCCACATTTTCAGACGAATTTTTATTGCCCACGGACCAAGAGATTCCTGGCGGAGGAGCCCCACGGGTCACCAGCGCGACTCTTTGGCCGGCGCGGGCCGTTTTGCAGGCGCCCCGGCGCGGCGGTTCTCAGTCCGGAGTATACGGGACTGAGTGCCCTTTTGGTTGGCGTTGGAGCTCCGGGAAGGCAGAGTCTCCCATTCAGCTGATTGAAAAGCGGACTGAATTGGGGAAGCAAGACCGGGAGATTCCCGGGGCAGAAAGCGCCACGAATCTCAACGCCGCTGCTTCAGTCGGCGTGGTGGGTCGCCGCAGGGGAAGGCTGGTCCCCCCTACACACACAAAAAAAAACAGCAGTTGGCATTGCTGAGGATTGAGAGTTTCACAGCCAGTACAGCTGAACCCGGGAAGGTCCAGCTTTGTGTGGGAGGGGCGTCCGCCGAAGGAAAATTAAGAAACAGAAAAAACTTTACCACCACCAAGTTGGACGTCCACTCAGAGACCTAATCTGGACGTCAGCAATTACACAGACGACAGGTGGATAAATCAACAAAGATGGGAAGAAACCAGCGCAAAAAGGCTGAAAACACTGGAAATCAGAATGTCTTTCCTCCTGCAGAGGATTGCAGTGCCTCATCACCAATTGAAAAAGGCCTGATCGAGAATGAATGTGAGGAATCAACGGAATTAGGCTTCAGAAGGTGGATAATGAGAAACTTCTGTGAGCTAAAAGAATATGTTCTAGCCCAATGCAAGGAAACTAAGAACCTTGAAAAAAGGTTTGATGAAATGTTGATGAGAATGGACAATTTAGAAAGGAATATAAGTGAATTAATGGAGCTAAAAAACACAATACAAGAACTTCGAGAAGTATGCACAAGTCTAAACAGTCGAATTGATCAAGCAGAAGAAAGGATTTCAGAGGTCGAAGACCAACTTAATGAAATAAAACGAGAAGATAAGATTAGAGAAAAAAGGGTAAAAAGGAATGAGCAAAGTCTCCAAGAAATATGGGACTATGTGAAAAGACCTAATCTACGTTTGATAGGTGTACCTGAATGTGACCAAGAGAATGAATCCAAGCTGGAAAATATTTTTCAGGATATTATCCACGAAAACTTTCCTAACCTAGCAAGCCAGGACAATACTCAACTCCAGGTAATACAGAGAACACCACAGAGATATTTCTCAAAAAGAGCAACCCCAAGACACATAATCATTAGATTCACCAGGGTTGAAACAAAGGAGAAAATACTAAGGGCAGCCAGAGAGAAAGGACAGGTTACCCACAAGGGGAAGCCTATCAGACTCACAGCAGATCTCTCAGCAGAAACCCTACAAGCCAGAAGAGAGTGGGGGCCAATATTCAACATCCTTAAAGAGAAGAACTTTCAACCCAGAATTTCATATCCAGCCAAATTAAGTTTCATAAGTGAAGGAAAAATAAAATTTTTTACAAACAAGCAAGTACTCAGAGATTTCATTACCACCAGGCCTGCTTTACAAGAGCTTCTGAAAGAAGCACTATGTACAGAAAGGAACAACCAGTATCAGCCATTCTAAAAAACCCATCAGTAAGCTGCATCCAGACCCATCTCACATGCAAGGATATACACAGACTCAAAACAAAGGGATGGAGGAAGATTTGCCAACCGAATGGAGAGAAAAAAAAAAAAAAAAAAAAAAAGGAGTTAGAATTCTCATCTCTGATAAAATAGACTTTAAAGTAATAGAAAACAAAAGAGACAAGACGGACATTGTATAATGGTAGAGGGATCAATGTAAAGGGAAAACTTAACAATCCTAAGTCTGTGCACACACAATATAGGAGTACCCAGATACATAGGGCAAGTTCTTGGTGACTTACAAAGAGACTTGGACTCCCCACACAATAATAGTGGGAGACTTTAACACTACATTGTCAATATTGGACAAATTAATGAGACAGAAGGTTAACAAGGATATCCGGGACTTGAACTTATACCTCGAACAAGTAAACTTAATAAACATTTACAGAACTCTCTACTCCAAATCCACAAAACATCCATTTTTTTTTTTCAGTAACACATCACATTTATTCTAAAAGAGACCACATGGTTGGGAGTAAATCACTCCCCCAGCAATTACATAGTATTTCATAGGTTCAAATGAAATATTGGTTGGCTGTTTGTTTGTTATTTTCCTCCCTTATTCCTCCTGTCTCCATCGTATAACACAATTATTAGTATAAAAGAGCTTTGTAATACCCATTTCTAGACTGCATTCTAGCCTGGGCAATAGAGCAAGATTCCTGTTCTCTCTCCCTCTTTTCTTCTTCTTTTTCCCTTTCTTTTATTCTCTTTTTTTCTTTCTTTCTCTCTTTATTCTTTTCTTTCTTTTACTTTCTAAAAAAAAAAAAAAAAGAAATGAGTAAAACAACACTGTTTTCAAAAAAAAAAAAAAAAAAAAAAAAAAAAGAATTATACTTTTTCCTCTTTTTCTTTGAGATTTATACAGCTTATTTTGTTTTCTTGTTTTGTCACATTCCAGAACCTTCAAAACACTATGGTGGACATCTATGCTTTATTCCTGAATCTCAGGGGAACTGACTTGATTATGATGCTTTCTGATGGTTTTTTAGTACTCTTTACTGTGTTTAGAAAGTTGTTTTCTTAGCCAGGTGCCGTGGCTCATGTCTGTAATTCCAGCACTTTGGGAGGCCAGGGTGGGTGGATTGCTTGAGCCCTGGAGTGTGACAGCAGTGTGGGCAATGTGGTAAAACCCAGTCTCTACAAAGGATACAAAAAATTAGCTGGGTGTGGTGGTGCGTGTCGGTAGTCCTGGCTACTCCAAAGGCTGAAGTCGGAGGATCACCTGAGCCTGGGGAAGTGGAGGCTGCAGTGGGCAGAGATCACCACACACACAAAAAACAAAAGTTTTATTCTGGTTCTCATTGTACTTTCTATACTCATTGTACTTTCTATACTCATTGTACTCATTTATAAGGAATAACTGCTGATTTTTATCCAGTGTCTTTTGGCCATCCATTAACAGATAAGACTACATCAAAGTCAAAAATTTTGTAAGGAGGATAGTGAAGTACAGAAATCACTTGAAAACACGAAAATGGAGAAACTGTGATGCAGGTTTTACTTCCATGAAACCAGGAGAGGTAAATGCTACATGAAGACACTACTTAGAGCCGGGTATGGTGACTCAAGCCTGTAATCCCAGCACTTTGGAAGACTGAGAAGGGAGGATCACTTGAGCCCAGGAGTTCGAGACCATCCTGGGCAACATAGTGAAACCCCATCTCTACAAAAAATACAAAAAGTAGCGTGGTGTGGTGGGCACACATCTGTAGTCCTAGCTACTAGAGAGGCTGAGGTGGGAGGATTGCTTGAGCCCAGGAGGTCGAAGATTCAGTGAGCCGTGAATGTGCCACTGCACTCCAGCCTCAGCCAGAGTGAGATGAAGTCTAAAAAAAAAAAAAAAGAAAGAAAGAAGGAAAGAAAACACTACTTAGGCAGATTAGATGGAAAGCAGATGGACAGCTGACTAAATTATTTTAGCTAGCCCCAGTAGAAGCACTCATCATAATGCCATGGACTGTTGTAAGTGCTTTATGTATGTTACTCCAGCAAAAGAGGTCTATCATTTGTAGAAACCAAACGAGACATCTGGATGCTCTTTATGTAGCTTTATTTGTAAAAGTTCATTGAGCAGTACAATTATGATTTGTGCATTTCTGTATGTTATTTATCGATCAAATGTTTTTAAAATAGACTAAAATGCAAATAAGTGAAAATAAACCACAGAGGTTATAGACTTGGAGACAAGTAGGGATAGTAGAATATGCTAGACTGAAAATAAGAGGAATAAAGTCTGGGATTCTATTTCTCACATCTAGTTCCTGGAATATAATCAGCCAGGCTTATATCCCAGATAGGAGATTTAAAGGATCCTTCTTTGAAGAACTGAGCCACATCAAAGAATAGTCTACTGATACAGGTACCTCAACCAAAAAGCATCCTGCCATCCAATTGCCATACCTCAAAGCCCACCCCTTCTCCCAGGCATTCAGAACTTCCAGCCAGCTTTTTAGTGCCTCACTCTTAAATATGAGCATATCACTAAAGATTTCAAACAATTCAAGGAAAGTTCCAACGTGAAAGCCAGAAGTGAAACAAACAAAACCCAAAAAACAGAAAAGGTGAGGTGGGAGAAAATATAAACAATGCAGAGAACAAATAAAAGCATTAAAAAGGCCGGGCGCAGTAGCTCACGCCTATAATCCCAACACTTTGGGAGGCCAAAGCAGGAAGATTACTTGAAGTCAGGGGTTCAAGACCAGCCTGGCCAACATGGTGAAACTCTGTCTCTACAAAAATACAAAAGATTAGCCAGGCTTGGTGGTGCACGGCTGTAATCCCAGCTACTTGGGAGGCTGAGGCAGGAGAATTGCTTGAACCCAGGAGGTGGAGGTTGTAGTGAGCGGAGATTGCACCACTGCACTCCAGCCCGGGCAACAGAGCAACACTCTAAATCCTGAGGACAACTCCTAGGGAGTCCTAGTGGTGGCTGATGGTCTCTAAGAGTTGTTGATGCCATTTGCATTAAAGACCTCTCCTCTTGGTGCTGAGAGTGACTCTATTAGATTCCTAAGTGAGGAGGGCCTAGTCTTTAAACTCAGAGTTCCCTGGTTGTTAGAAGGACGATCTCTGGGCTGCTCTGCAGTGTTGGCTTTGCTGGGACTCAGGAAGTCAAGGCTCTCTCTTGGTGCAGTGGAAAGTGGGGGAGCAAAGACTGCTGTCATAGAGGCCTAATTTAGCAAAGACTCTCTGAGCTTCAACTGACCTTTCAGACCTGTGTGTGGAATTGGGAGATGCTCCAGAAGGCAGAGGCCTTATCTCTGGTCATTGTGATTAGCATCAGTAGAGGCCACTGTAATCTGTAATGGGGGTCTGCAGGCTGTGCCCTCCCCCCAAGTTATGTGTGGAAAAATGAAATCTAGCCTATACCCCACTAGTCAACCAAGCCTCGTGTCCTAATTCAGGGGTGCCACGGTCAGCAGAGAAAGGCAAACTTTAATATACCTGGCCTATCTAAAGAGGTGCCTTTTTCAAATAAATCTACCCCAAAAGGAGACTATTTTTTGCAGTGTTTCTGCTCTGAAGGTCATGACCTTTCCTAATTTGCCCTAAGAGGTCTTATGTGCTAGCTGCAGCCTTTGCTCTCTTTTTTTTTTTTTTTTTTTTTTTTTAAAAGATGGGGTTTCACCATGATGGCCAGGCTGGTCTTGAACTCCTGACCTCAGGTGATCCACCCACCTCGGCCTCCCAAAGTGCTAGGATTACAGGCGTGAGCCACCGCGCCCAGCCTAGCCTTTGCTCTTCTAAAGCATTGATATGCAGATTCTAGGTCTTTAAGTCCTAATGGTTCTTTATTAGAGGTCCTGAGTAATCATAATATAAATATTGTACAACAGTTAAAAAAAAAAAAGAAGAGAAATCCTGAGTAATCAGAAGCCTTCCCTGGAAGAGGCCCTTTTTCTTTGCCTCTCTGAGTGAGCCCTGGCCAGTCTCCTCGCCTCAGGCAAATTGACATAAAAAAAAAAAAAAAAAGACCAAAAAAGAAAACGACTTTGGTCAGATTAGATCACAATGGCAGCCTACGCACTTGTAACTTTGCTCTCATTCTCCCCACTCTGAATCCCTTAAAACAGTACAATGGCAAAATAAACAAGAGCAGTGTAATGAAAGTAAAGTGTACCATCAACAGTCCAGAAATTGTGATGAATCACCTGAGGATAGAAATCAGTTAGAATCATATTGATAGAGAGGAAGAGAAGCCTCGTCCAAAACCTGCAAGAGAAGATTACGGGAGTAAATTCAAGAGAAAATCACGTTTCAGAATAAATAAATGCAAAAGCATGGGAAGGGGAACTTGCAGTTAATTAAAGAATTGCATTCACAGGCCGGGTGTGGTGGCTCACGCCTGTAATCCAAGCACTTTGGAGGCCAAGGCGGGCGGATCACCTGAGGTGGGGAGTTCAAGACTAGCCCGACAAACATGGTGAAACCCCGTCTTTAAAAAAAAAAAAAAAAAATGAATTGCATTCACTACAATTGGAATGGAGCAGTTAAAAAAAAAATCAAGAATTGTATTCAGAAAAATAAGGTTACTTCTGTGGCTGTCCCTGTCCCCTTCTCCCCCCAACTTATTCCGAAGTTGAAACTTAAAATTTCACACCAAAGAAGTGAACTGCTTGCTTCTTTTTCTTTTTCTTTTTTTTCTTACACAATTATAGATATTTTTTTTCTTTTTTTTATTTTTTTATTTTTTTATTGCATTTTAGGTTTGGGGGTACATGTGAAGAACATGAAGATTGTTGCATAGGTGTGTTTACACTATTGCTTCTAAAAGTTTACTAATGCGAGACATAGGATCCTAGAAAAACGGACAGATCCAGAACAGACCTCTGTGTAATCTGGACTTTGAAGAAATATCAGCAAAAACAAACAAACAAACAACAAAAAAAAAACAGAAGCAATTTTGATCGTGAGAGAAATACACTCCTAAGTAATACACACCAGTGAAACTGCCTTTGCAAAATTATGACGGTAAAAGGCCTTTATGCTTTTCCCTTCTTCGATCTTGTTTTTAAGAAAAAAGGGTTTTTTCTTCTCAGTTGACTGAATTATGTTCTCCATTTACTTCTGTCTACCCTCTTGCCACCCTTGATGCCCAGCATGAGGACCTAAGATGATTCCTAACAGCCTGGGACCCCTCTGGAAAAACAGAAGAACACCACAGACTGTGTTTTGGGAAGAACCTCTGTTTTCCTCATGGAACCCCAGGAGTCGCTGAGCAGACAGATTAGAATATAAGGCTCTACTCTATTTTGCATTGACCTTTTTATTTTGCATATTGATAGAGCTTTAACCTGGATATGTAATAGCTAGGTAGGAGACATACTTTTAGGAATGGCTAATGGCGGTTATAGGGGGGATACTTGGTTCTTTGCATGTTTGGATAATAAAATAATGCTTTTGGTGACGTGGAAGCATTATTTATATGGAAACATTTCCAGCCACACTGGAGAGGTGAGGCTCTGATATGGTTTGGCTGTGTCCACCCAAAATCTCACCTTGAATTGTAATCAGAAGTGTAATCCCCATGTGTTGGGGGAAGGTCCTGGTGGGGACGTGATTAGATCATGAAGGTGGTCCTCATGCTGTTCTCATGAGAGTGAGTGAGTTCTCACAAGATCTGATGGTTTTATAAAGGGCTTGTCCCACTTTGCTCTGCACTTCTCTCTCCTGCGCCTTGTGAAGAAGGACATGTTTTCTTCCATTTCCACCATGATTGTAAGTTTCCTGAGGCCTCCCCAGCCATGTGGAACTGTGAGTCAATTAAAACTCTTCCCTTTGTAAATTTGTCTAAGGTATGTCCTTATAGCAGCGTGAGAACAGACTAATACAGGCTCCCGTGAGGGATGGCCTGATTATAGAATGGGCTGATTGGCTTTGGTTTGGCCACCAGCCTCAGAGGAATGCCCTTACAGTGGAATTCGGGTGAAAGCACTGTGTTGTCTCATCCCACAGTGTTTCCTTTCTGGGGGGGGGCCCAGAGTTTGGTGTGAGAATGGGATTCTTGATTTTGGGGGGTCTGTTCTGCCTTCCAGCTGTGAGCTGCCTATTAGGCCCTAGAAACTGCATGCCTCCTTGACCCTACTCCCTAAAAGCTCCATCTTAAAGCCAGTAGTCCAGTGAAGAAACTTACATCTTTAAGGAAATGTCCACATGTAAGGATATCTGCTTTCCTGGCTGTCTTAACTAAGCTTTTACTTGCACCATTTTTTCCTTGGTTTGAGTAAAATATGAATCCTCTATATTGTTTCGCCTAAGAATTGTTCTCTTAGAAATGCAATTTTAGAGTTGCCTAGCTGGCAATTGTTAGGGCGGGAACAAGTGATTAAGAGACTGGTCTCAAATGGAGAAGAGAAATTTAAAAACTCGGCAAATAAAAAATCTTATAACTCTACCAGATCTGCTTTTGTCTGTCTATATATTTATATGTCTCCTGTGTGTAATGTTTCAATAACCAATATATATGAAAGAGGCTCTAATTAATTGGCTTAAATAAATATAAACACTTAAAAATAGAAACCTTAATGCTTTTTAGTTCATGTGACATT